>JAVHLU010002874.1:0-14984 GCA_036785755.1 Colletotrichum ledebouriae
AAACGCTAAGCCTGCGCGAGGTATACCCTTTAATACTAATAACGCGCGAGAGCTCGCTAGAGAGTTTAGTATTAATATAATTAATAAAACCCGCTCCTTTTTTAATTACTCTATTATATATAGAGAGCATATTATTAGTATAGCCCTTAAGAGGGCTCTTATTAATACCCCTAGAGGGGATACTTATTATTATATTATAGCTAAGTAAATAGACTTAGTAGTAGAAGCTAAGCGGGTCGTTACGCACCCTATAGAGTAGCCCTTCTTTAAGCAGGTCCTCTATATTATTAAAGCAGAGGTAGCCTAGGCGCCTCAGGGGTTAGTAAGTATAGCTTATGCTAACTACTTTAATATAGAGAGAGCGTTACTAACGACAGTATAGTAAAGATAGTAATAACTTCTAGCGGACGAAGTAGTAATAGAGGTAGTATTAGCGGCGCGGGTAGTGCGCGAGAGGAAAAGTTAATAGTTTTATAGTCTATTAAATAATTAAAAACCACGTTATTATCGATATAAAGTTAAAGATCGTAAGGCTATCTAGTATAACGGGTATATATAAGTATAGCTATAGTTAGGAAAGGATCATATAACCGAAGGCTATATATTATTAGGAGGCGCGGAGTTAGAAGGTCTTTTGCACTTAAGTAGGTAAAATCACTATGTAGTAGCTAGAGGCCTTAAGGTAGTATTAATAGTAGTATAATTGAATATTTCAGGGTTCTAAATAGCTTTATATAGAAGGTATTAATCTCGAAGCTAGCAAACTAGTCCTGCTAGTATCTCTAACTCTACTTAGGGAGTATAAAGGCTATATCTATTAAAGGAATACCCTAGATAGGTAACCTTAAGGTAAAGTATAGGTTTAAGGTACTAGTTATAGTTTTAAGGAGGTTAAATAGGTATGAGGTTATTAAAAAGGCTTAAGCTAGGCTTAAGTTTGGAATAACACCGTAGCCCCTTCGCAAAAAGACTATAAGAGATTTAGCTAGTTCGCAGGTATAATTCGGGAAATACTATATAGGTATTTTAACCTATACCCTCTACTAGTTAAGGAAAACAATATAGGAACCCTATACGTTCCTGCTACTTATAAGCAAACCCTCTAAATATTATAAAGTCTGACGCGCGCCGCACTAGGGCTAATTATATTAAAGCTGAATAGGCTACTAAGGCTCTCGTAGTAAAGCTACTATATAAGATAACTCCTTAACCTAAAAGGTCGACCTTCTAGCAAGGTACTAAAGGTACTACAAAAGCTACTATATAAGATAACTCCTTTACCTAAAAGGTTAACCTTCTAGCAAGGTGCTATAAACGCTACTATATAAGAGGTAACTCCTTAACTAAAGAGGTCTTTCCTAAGAGGTTCTTATAGCTAGAAGTATAAGAAGCTCTATAAGCAGGGCCTTATACCTCTCCTTCTTCCTTATCCTTATCCCTTAACTATATTAGTACTAGACCCTATATATTAAAACGCTAAGCCTGCGCGAGGTATACCCTTTAATACTAATAACGCGCGAGAGCTTATTAGAGAGTTTAATATTAATATAATTAATAAAACCCGCTCTTTCTTTAATTACTTTATTATATATAGAGAGTATATTATTAATATAGCCCTTAAGAGATCTCTTATTAATACCCCTAGAGGGGATACTTATTATTATATTATAGCTAAGTAAGTAGACTTAGTAATAGAAGCTAAGTAAGTTATTATATACCCTATAGAGTAGCCCTTCTTTAAGCAGGTCCTCCGCACTATTAAGGTAGAGGTAGCCTAGGCCCCTTAGGGGAACGTTAGTAAGTATAGCTTATACTAACTAATAGAGAGAGCGTTACTAATAACCGTATAGCTATAAGGATAGTAATGACTTCTAGCGGACGAAGCGGTAATAGAGGCGGTATTAGCAGCGCGGGTAGTATACAAGAGGAAAGGTCGATAGTTTCGTAGTTTAAATAATTAAAAACTACGTTATTATTAATATAAAGTTAAAGATCGTAAGGCTATTAATAGGTATATATAAGTGCGGCTATAGTTAGGAAAGGTAGTTAGTAAGATCACGTAACTGAAGGCTATGTATTATCAGGAGGCGCGGAGTTAGAAGGTCTATTACACTTAAGTAGGTAAAATCACTATATAGTGGCTAGAGGCCCTTGAGCTAGGCTTATAAGCTATAGGAATAGGTATATAAGTAGCAAAAGGGGCGGTAAAACAGCCTAAATAATAGATATTAATAGGCTGAGTAATATAGTAATAAAACCTAATAGATTTAAGCATAAGGAGGTATTTGTCATAGAATTAATCAATAAAGAAATTATTAAATATTAATAGTATTATTAATAATGTTTCTTCTAAGTTCTAAATCCTGCCCTTACAAAGTGAGGGGTAAGATATTCTGAAACGTAACTGCAAAGTAGTAGCTTATTAAGCAGAAATCGCGCTTGGATCACTACATGGTCTTTGCGCAATTTCTGTATATTTATAGCTATAAAGCTAAGGATTAAAATATACATATATATATATATATATATAAGGTTATTGCTATTATTAGAATTTATATAGATTTTTAAAGTATTTACTCTATGAAGGAAATACTTTTAGAGTTATTATTTGAAGTATTTATTCCATGAAGGAAATACTTTTATAGTTATTATTTTATAGTTATTATTTTATGCTTTATAGTTATTACAGTATTATTGAAGAGATATTATATAGGTATATAACTATATATACTACAGTTATTTATTAAGGTTTATATAAACCTCATAAGATTATTATAGATTCTTTAGGATATACCTTCGGTATTCTTACACTAATAAGTAGCTTTTTATTTTTATAGCTTATATATTACTTAGAATCTATAGGTACCTTATAAAGAGATATTATTAGTAAGTATATCTACTTAAGCTATATATCTCTAGGGATAACTTTAAGCTCTAAATTAATAATAAGAACTAGCTTATATATTGCTTAAAATCTATACATACCTTATAAAAAGGATACGTAAGTAGGTCCTAGAAAGCGTTAAGGTAATCCTTAATAATAAGAGCTTTATGCTACCTTCTAAGGTTTTATTTACTAAGTCGAATTATAGCTAACTCTATTCAACCTTAATAAAGATATAAATATATTAATAAGTATCTATTATATACTTAAAGAGATAGATCTCTTTATTAGGATTTAGAATAAGGATAATTACTAGATAAGTAAGTAATATAATATACTCTTTATATAAGACTTTCTTCTTAATATATAACCTTTAATATACTTCCTGCTCTTATTAGAGCTATAATAATAGAAGGTAGAAAGTAAATATATTATAGACTATACTAAGGAGTATCTATTTATTTTTATAGCTTATATATTACTTAAAGTCTATAGGTATCTTATAAAGAAGATAAATAAGGAGATCCTTTAAAGATTAAAATTAATCCTTAATAGCTATATTATTAAAAGTAATTCTTAATAACTACTTTATATTATATATTTTAAAGTTTAACTTACTAGGTCTAGTTATAGCTAACTCTATTTAACCTTAAAATAAAGATCTAAATATACTAGTAAGTACCCGTTCCTACTAGCTACTAGCTAGAGCCTTATTATATATATAGAGATTACTATTAAAGAGCTTATAAGAGCTGGTAAAAGCTAATAAGGGCTAATAAGAGTAGTATAGACTAAAATAAGCTATATAGACTTATATTTATCTAGACTTAGGATACATTAGCTTAATTTTCTAAAAGCTTAATTAGATTTAAGCTTTTAATATATAAGGGTTTAATAGTAATAAGAGAAATTTCCTTTAAGTAGGCCTAGCTTCTTAAAAGTAAAGGATTAACCTTTCTAATAGAAAGTATAAGAGATTAACTACTACTAACGCTATATTAGAATAATCCTACATATAGTAGTAATAATATAGCCTAATATAGCGTTTACTATAAGCTACCTTATTAGGTTTAATAATAACCTAAGCTCCGCGTAGTATTACGCTACAAATTAAGTCCTCTAATACCTTCACTAAACATAATATCTCTATCGTAAGTATAGCACTAAGCCTCGTAAGAGAGATAATATACTTAAGCTTACTTTGGATATAGGCTTTATAGATAATATAATTAATTAAAAGAGCTCTTAAGCGCTTATAATAAACCTATTTAGAGGTATAGTTATTTAGAAAGCGAATAAGTAAATAATAGTTATAATATTAATAACTAAAGTAGAGCTACTCGCGCTAACCTAAGTAGTATATAAAGCCCTCTTTATAAGTTAGTTAATAATTATATTATAGGTCTAACTCCTAGGTAATACTAGCCCTAAAGCTGCTTTTACTACGTTTAATATAATACTAATAACGATTTACTTCTAATATACTAATTAATAAACTATCTGCTTAGTTAATATAGAGCTTATTTAGCTATAAATAAGGCTATAATATATTAGTATCTATAACTACTAGCTATAGTAAGATATTATAAAAGGGTATATCCTAGTTAAATATATATTATTATTAGACATTGTAATAAATAGAATTATAAAAGCGCTAGCGCTATTATAACTAAAGGCGTTTTATATTTAGCTATAAATAAGTAACTAATATATATAGCTAAAAGTAAACTATATATAAGACCTAGAGAAAAAAGATAATATGAAGTATAGAAAAGTAATAGAAACTTATATATAAGATAAGATAAACCAAAACGGGCCTTGCTTAGTATGGAAGATTTATAGTATAGGTTATATAATAATAAGATCAGGAATTATTTTAGATTAAAATAATTAAGTAAGACTTAATAGAGGAAATAATTATTCTAAGTTAGAGTAATCTAGCTCGACTAAGGTATAAAGAAATATACCTAGTAGCTAGACTTATATATAATATAGATTTAAGCCTAGCTTAGGGATAGACTTCTATAGCTCTTTAGTAATTAACATTTATAATTATCCCTAGGATACTCTTAGCTTATCTTATATTATATATTACTTTATAAGGATTATAACTAATTACTATAGCCCTTAACCCCTAGGCCTATCCTAGTAATATAAAGTAGTAAGATCCTATTATTACTAAGCGTTATCCCTTAACTTCTATTGATAGAAACCCTATTATTAGATAGCTAATTATAATATTCTAGTTACTATTTTGTAAGTTAACCTTTAAGACTTACTTACTAATAGTACAAATAATAATATGTCTTCATACATTTTAGCCAAAACCCCTATAACTAGGTCTTCTACCAGCTTAGGATAATAACTTACTAGGAATGTAATAAGGGAACTTAAAGATACTAAGATATAGGGTAATAATTCCAATAATAATAGCTTCTAAGAGTAGCTTAATAAAGCTAATTAAGATATTAAAAAAATATAAAGCTTATTTAATAATAATATAAGTACTCTTAGTATACTTTGGGAAGCTATTAGACCTTTATAATAGTAAAATATTAACTTAGAATACTAGAACTAAATACTCTAGAATATTATTAATACCTAGCTAGTTATTATAAATACATATAAGAAACTTAAGCTTAGCTTATCTAACTCTTTTAATAATACTCTAAGATAACTTAAGGGATTCTTAATCTAAGTTAAGAACTACTAGGATTTCTATTATAATAATTTCTATAATAAAACTAAGAAGGTTTAGTATACTTTAACTTTCTTTAAGAAATAAGCCCTATAGTAGTTTAAACCCTTCCTTAAAGAATACGTTAATAAGCAAACGAGATAGATATTTTATAAAAGTATAAGATATCTTTAGTAACTTCTAAAGGTTTAAATATACCTTAAAGTCTCTATTTTAAGACCTAGATAAAGAAGGATAAGCTAAATAAGACTTACTTTGCTTTAAACAAACTAAATTAGCTAAAGATTATATTATAGAATTTAGATATATTTATATATAGCTAGACTTAACTAATAAAGGTAAGATCTTTCTATTCTATATTAACTATAAGGGTAAAGTTAAAAATAAGATTAGTAAGTTTAACTAACCTAGTAACTTCCTTTAGTATACTAAACACATTATTAAGACTAATAACTAACTCTATAAATAATATAAGCAAAAGGGAGAATAATAATAATTCCCTAACTAAGGATATAAACTCTAATAGCTACTATATAACTCGTATTAACCTAGTAACGAATATTATACTAAACGACCTTATAACTAGCGATATAACTCCTAAGCACTATAGTATACTACCACGTATAAGTACTATAGCGAGCCTATAGACCTTAGTATAGCGGATAAGGATTAGAATACTAGATATATAACCTTTAAGTACTATAACTATAATAGAATAGGATATATAGTATAGGATTACTACTAGCCTAAGAAGGAATTATTTATACTAGTTCCTAAATATACTTAATTAAGCTCGGAATTACGCCGCAGCCCCTTTATAAAAAGACTACAATAAATTTACCTAGTTATAATTAGAATTTAGGAAATATTATATAGGTATTTTAACTTATACCCTCTACTAGTTAAAGAAAATAATATAAGAACCCTATATATTCCTACTACTTATAAGTAAACCCTTATATAAAGTTAGATATATGCTATACTAGGGCTAATTATATTAAAGCTAAATAGGCTACTAAGGCTCTTATAATAACGCCCTCGCTAAACCTTCTAGTAAGGTTCTACGAAAGCTACTACGCGAGATAACTCCCTAACCCAAAAGGTCGACCTTCTAGCAAGGTATTGCGAAAGCTATATAAGATAACTCCTTAACCTAAAAGGTCGACCTTCTAGCAAGGTGCCGCGAATCCTACTACACGAGAGATAACTCCTTGAAATATACTCAATATATTAGCGCTATTACTAAATATATACTATATTAATAGCTTAACTAGACTACTTATTATAGTAATAATTAAAGAATTTACTTAGACTGTAAGGAATAAGTAGGATAGTATCTTAAGAACCCCTATTAATTAAAATATAACCTTATTAGGACATAAGTAGTACTAACTAAGATTATTTTAATAAGGTATTATAGTAATACTAAATTTAAGAGAAAGGTAAATAAACAACTAGATAAGATATTATACGAAGAATCACTAATACTTATACTACTATATATAATAAACGAACTTAATATTATATACCTTAGAATAGCCCGTAGAGCTTACTAGAAAGAAATACTAAAAGAACTTCATAATACTATATAATAATAACATATTAGAGCTATCTAACTTTAAATAGAAGAATAAATTAGTATTAGAAATAGCCTTAAGTAAATCTAATATATTAATAAAGAAGTATTATTCAGTTCGGAACTACGCCGCAGCCCCTTTATAAAAACACTATAATGAATTCACCTAGTTCGTAAGTATAATTTAGGAAATACCATATAGGTATTTTAACTTATACCCTCTATTAGTTAAAGAAATAATATAAGAGCCCTATACGTTCCTACTACTTATAAGCAAACCCTTTAAATATAACTATATAAAGTTAGACGCGCGCCCCACTAGGGCTAATTATATCGGAGCTAAACGGGCTACTAAGGCTCTCGTGGCCTAGAAACGCCACTATGTAAGATAACTCCTTAACCCCAAAGATCGACCTTTTAGAAAGGTACTAAAGGTAAAAGCTACTATACGAGATAATTCCTTAACCCAAAAGGTCAACCTTCTAGCAAGGTACTGCGAACGCTACTATACGAGAGGTGACTCCTTAAAAGAAGTATTATAAGAGGAATCTAATACTCCTAATAAGGTTCCTAAAGAAACCCTTAACCCCTATATAAGATAATAAATTAATTACTAGACTTAGGGAGAAGAGCTAGATACCCCCTATAATTTAAATAGACCTTATAATATTATATACTAATATACTTAGCTAGAGGTTACTTATAGGTATAAGCCTAGTATTAGTAATATTAGCTCTAAAGAGGAAACATCTAATAATAAAAAGCTTAACTTATTTTAATATAAGGATATTGAACCAAACCTCTTTATAATAACTAAATAGCTTACTTTTATAGTATTATATTAGAATAATATAAGTATATACTAGAACTAACTATAATATAATAAGATAATTCCTAACTTATAATTATATACCCTATATACTACTAAGTACTTTAAGCGTATTGCCTTAATAATAAATATAAGGAGTATCTAGGAGATAGGTATAACGACTAGTTTTACCCCTATAAGAAGAATAAATAACCTATCCCTTATGCTTACCTCGCTATTTAACTTCCTTATTAGTAACTCCGATCTTTTAATAAAGATAGAACTACGATATTTATATTAAGCCATAATAACCCTATATCTTATTTAAATAATTAAACTATATTATAGGAAAAATACTAACAGGATTAGTATAAGGTTTATTTAATATAGAAGGTAAAAGCCCAATAATTACTATAAGAAGGAAGTAGCTTACTATAAGTATATATTAGAGGGAATAGCTTAACTAACGCATAGTACGAAGAGAGGTAAATTATAATACCTAGAGGTATATAGTAGTTAGAAAACTAGACTTACTTACTAATATAAGATAATAATAAGTAGTAATAAAAGAGTTCTTATATAGTACTAAGGTACTACTTATAGAAGAATTATATCTTATAATTAAAATAATAAGTAATAAGGAATTAGCGCTTATAATAATAAACTATAGAGTATAAGAAATCTTTATATTACTTAGAATAGTAATTGAATAATAGATAATTTAGAAGAAAAGGACTTTAGGAAGTAAGTATTACTTATAAAATATTAAAGGAGATAGAGGTTAATATAATAGAGCCTTTATGAATATAGAGATAGTATTAGGATAGGATGAGATAGAGTTAGCTACGCAGCTTTCGAAAAAAGCCCCCTTAGCGCACGGGCCTATTATAGGAAGACTATAGAGTAGAGCGTATAGGAGAGGAGCGTAGCAGACTTCTATTATTATTTATAATTATTATAAGATAGACCTTAATTATCTTATAACTCGTTTTTTAGCTTTTTCTTAGTAAATCCGCGCCTAATTTAGATTATCTCTTTTAATTAGATCTATAAATTATTTTATATATCTTTTAAGCTTACTTTTAATATTCTTACCTATTTATAAGTAGAGCTTTATTATTTATTATCTTTCTAGTTCCTATTAGTTCTAGCCCCTTTCTAATAATACCTAGAGGCGGATTCTTTTACTCTTTTTAATAGCCTTTACAAGCTTCTTAGAGAGTTAGATGCCTTCGCTATATCTATATATACCCGCTGTTGATATATATATATATATAATTAATCTACTTTAAAGATAATAATAGCTTAAAGAATCTACGAATAATAAATAGTAACAATACGAATAACGATAAAAACGTAGTTTGAAAGAGAGGAAGATATTTATAAACCTACCTTAGTTCTAAGGGAGTAGTAATGGCTATGCTTTCTTATAGAATTAAGGTAGGAACGACGTAGACCTTAAAATCCTCCCTTTCTCTCTTTTTCTTTTTACTATTAGCAAGTTCTAGCGAGCGAATTCGTTTCCTTACCCCTTATATATTATTATAATTACTATTATTTAACTAGCGAGTTATAGCTAAGGTAGCTAAGATAGCTATATATAATACTAATATAGAGATTAGTAGTCTTACTAAGGTAACAAGTATGGCGAGATTAACTAGATTAGTAGCTAGAGACTAATAAACCGCTTATTATTATAGCCCTAAGTACTAAGAGCGACGTGCTAACCTTTAAGAGATACTAACGTAGTAAAGCTGCGAATTCTTCTAAGATAGGAGTATTATTAGGAAGACCCTTCTATATTAAGTAATAAGACTAAACGTAGATCTATAGGAGCGTAGAGTAATAAGATCGAGGTTACTAGACCTTTCCTATATTTATTTAGTTATTTAGTTTATACTATTTCCTTTTCTGTTTTATTTAAAGAAAGTTATAACTACTTACTTTATCTTTCTATTTAGAAGATATTATAATAATAACTTCACTTTATCAACTAGAAGACTCTATTACTTTAACTATATAATATTAACTTCGGTATTCGCAGACTGATCGAGTGTTTATACTTCGACTAGCTTCAGCCCTTTTTATCTTTTATATAGATTTAAACCTATTACTCCTATTAAGACCCTAACGCTAACTTAGAGGGTTCTTAATTAGGATTTAGTAATAATAACAGAAGAGGAGGTCGAAATATATCTATAAGCCTTCTTATAACTTAATAAGGGTAGAAAATAAGCTAAAAAGATAATTAACTATTAGTATAACAAAACTATAGAAAACTATAATAGTTAATATAAGAGGACTATAAGGAAGGAGAGGCTAGAGGTAGGTAATTTAGTACTAGTATTTAATATCAAGGGTTCTATTAATAAATTATCTATTCAAAAGCTTAAATACTAATAGCAAGGCCCCTTCTATATCTTATTACAGGCTCTTAATACTCCGTTATACTAATTAGTAATATTAGTAAGTAATAGGATTACTAGAAAGATATATAATAGGGATTAACTTTATAAACTTATTTAAGCTCCTAAAAGGTATTAGGAACAAAGTAAAGTAGATATTTATAGATCTAATTTAGAAAGAAACCTAGTAAAAGTCTTCTTAGCGCTAGGGAATAGAAAGTATAATAATTATATACCTAAGGAAGAGGAGGAGGAACTTATAATACCTAGGGAAAGTAATTAGGAGAAAGGGGAGGACTTATTATAATTAGTAATATAATTAAAATAGTATTTAAAGGATTTAGAGAAAGTAATTAAAGCTTTAAAAGCTAAATAATAGCTAGTTATTAAGATTCCTAAGATAATAAATAAGAAAGAGAAGGAGTATATTAAGATAGAGGATCTAGAGGATATATAAGGTTTTCTTTATTATAACTTTTTTTTAATTAATAATTTATAAACCTATTCTTATTTTTTCTCTTTTCTATCTCTTAGTTTAAAAGTTTAAGATTCTAGGGATAATATTCCTAAACTTTAGGGATAAGGGTAAGAGATAATATTAGTAACTCCCTATTTATTTAAAGTACGCCTCCTTACTGCTATTTAATATAATAATAGCCTAGATAACTTTAATATCTATTAGTAGTTATAATAGGGTTATTAAGCCTAGGAAAGTATAAGATCCTTAGCCTTTTAGTAATAATACTAAAGCCCCCCCCCCACCTTATTAAATTAATATAAGATTAATAACCTAAAGATAAGAGAGAAGAAGAGAAGGGGAAAGAGAGTATTAAAATCGTGGTTATTAGCCCCTAGGGGGGATATTAGTAGACCCTTTATACCCCCCCCCCCCCCTTCGTAGAAAAGATTATTACTAATATTATATTACTTACTACTAAAGAGAAACGAGGAGGATACTTATAAAAGGTATAATATTAATTTTATACTTAGGTATACTTTAACTTTAGCTTTATAAACCTATTTATATATTATTAGCCTCGATTTCTTTTTATAAAGCTAACTAGCTTCTTATTCCCTTTTTCTTTTTTACTCCCCCCCTATACTATATAAATATATCTAGAAATCCTATTTTCCTACCTTAATTTATAATATAAAGCCCTAAGTAGTTTGTAATTTCTATAAGGTTAAACTCTAGAGGTAGCTCTATTATAAAAGGGTAATAAGAGTATATAAACCTAGCTTTAGGGTAATATTCCTAGGCTTATTAATAGTATTTATTATAAAAGAGCGAGAAGTTAAACTTAGCTATAACAGGGATCTCCTTAACATTATTAAACTCTCCGCTCCTCCATACCTTATTATTATACTTAATTCTATACCTATAGTATTTATAGATATTTAGAGGATTATATAAGTAAATCTCTTAAGTTTTATAGAAGAAGTAGTTCGTATAAGGAGTACTTAGTATAGAGATATATTTGAAATATAGTTTATAGATATAAATACTAGTCGTAGGGTTCCTAGTAATATAAGCCCGCTCTTTATAGTAAATATAGGGTACTATATTATAACTACCTTAGGATTAAATAAATAAGCTATATATAGCTATTACGCGCTAAAAGACCTTTATCTCCTATAAGCTAGCGAGGAAAGTAGCAGAGGTATAGATAAAGACTTAATAGTAGAAGTCTCTCGACCCCATAGTTACTCTAAATATTCATTCGAAGTCCTATTTACTAAGATAAGCTTTCTAGAAAGCAAGCCTTATTACCTTAGTAGTATTATTAGAGAATATCTATAGTATAAAGGCTACTTCTAAGTATATATTACTAGGGATATTAAGCTAAAGCTAAATAAGGCTTATAGCTACCTAAGAATTATAATTATTAGCTAGAAGGTATAGGGATAATAATAAGAAGGGAAGGAGTACCTAAATATAGTTATTAGAGTACTAGATAGAAAGAGGTATATTATTTTTCTTTATTTTAAGTATAGGGATATTAGGACTAAGGACCTAGAGGGTTACTACTAATAGGAAATAGTAAGGGCGAGGTTAATTAGTATTTTTAACGCTTAAGATAAAGAAGTTATAATTAGCTATAATAAGAAGATATAATTCGTAGATATAAGAGAGAAAGTATTAAGCTTAGAATTACGCCGCAGCCCTATCGCAAAAGGACTATAATAAATTCACCTAGTTCGCAGGTATAATTCGGGAAATACTATATAGGTATTTTAACCTATACCCTCTACTAGTTAAGGAAAATAATATAGGAACCCTATATATTTATACTACTCGCAAGCAAACCCTTATATAAAGTCGGACGCGCGCTATACTAGGGCTAATTATATTAGAGCTAAACGGGCTACTAAGGCTCTTATAGTAATACCCTTACTAAACCTTCTAGCAAGGTACTACGAAAGCTACTATATAAGATAACTCCTTAACCTTAAAGGTCGACCTTCTAGTAAGGTACTAAAGGTAAATACTACTATATAAGAGGTAACTCCTTAACTAGAGAGGTCTTTCCTAAGAGGTTCTTATAGCTAGAAGTATAAGAAGCTCTGCTACTACGAGCAGGGCCTTCTACCTCTCCCTTATCCTTATCCTTATCCCTATAACCCACGATAAATCCTTAACTATATTAGGACTAGACCCCGCATATAAATACGCTAAGCCCGAGCGAGGCATGCTAACCCTAAGTGCGCCCCTACTTACCTAGCGGACGAAGCGGTGATAGAGGCGGTATTTAACGGCGGCGCGGGTAGTGCGCGAGAGGAAAAGTCGATAGTTTCGTAGTTTAAATAATTAAAAACCACGTTATTATTAATATAAAGTTAAAGATCGTGAGGATATCTAGTAGGGCATATATAAGTGTGGCTATAGTTAGGAGAGGATCACGTGACCGAAGGCTATATATTATTAGGAGGCGCGGAGTTAGAAGGTCTGTTGTACTTAAGCAGGTAAAATCACTATGCAGTGGCCAGAGGCCAGAGAGAAAGTATAAAGGATTTAGATAAAGATTAAAATAACTAGGTAAAGGTAGTTATTATAGGAGGAGAAGTTAATAATAAAGGATAGAGGAGGAAATTTATTTCATTTAACTATACTACTCGTCGATAGCTACTACTAGCTATTATTCCCTCTATTATTTCCCTATATATAACTGCCCTAATTTACTATTCTATTCATCGTGGGTTTTTTATCCTAAGTTCGTTTTACTTTATTAAGGCTAAGGAGGGTAAGGGAGGAGAGTTAATTATTCCTTCTATAGGCCACTAATGAATTACTACGTTATCAAGGTAATTAGTAGATATAAGAACGTACTCCTAACCCCTTAAACCCTCTAGTCTCTCTCTCTCTTGTTATTTGCTTTTAAGCTTAATTTATCTATTAACTATATAATATTAATCGCTATATTATAGCTCCTTTTTTCTTTAGATATTACTTCTACTTAGCTCTTTCGTTTATAAATTACTTATACCTACCCCTTACTAACCTTTCTCCTAATATATTATAATAGGGAAAGTTATTTTTTATAATAATAAAGCGTTAGATATATATATCTAGGAGCTGAGATTCTTAAACCTTCTTACCCTTAAAATTAGGCTCTTAATAGAGCTTATACCTAATAATACATAGCCTTCGGTCACGTAATTCTTTCCTAACTATAGCCGCACTTATACGTGCCTATAGCCTCACGATCTTTAATATTATATTAATAATAACGTAGTTATTAATTATTTAAATTACGAAACTATTAACTTTTCCTCTCGCGCACTACCCGCGCTACTAATACCGCCTCTATTACCGCTTTATCCGCTAGTCCTGTTATTTAATCGGGTTAGCTAACGCCTTCGCAGTTATACTATCGTTAGTAACGCTCTCTCTATTTAGCATAAGCTATACTTACTAGCGTTTAAGCCCTAAGGGGCCTAGACTACCTCTACCTTAATAATATAGAGGACTTACTTAAAGAAGGGCTACTCTATAAAGTATATAATAACCTACCTAGCTTTTACTACTAAGTCTATTTGCTTAGCTATAATATAATAATATATATCCCCTCTAGGGGTATTAATAAGAGCCCTCTTAAGGGCTATACTAATAATACACTCTCTATATATAATAGAGTAATTAAAAAAGGAGCAGGTTTTATTAATTATATTAATACTAAACTCTATAGTAAGCTCTTATGCGTTATTAATATTAAAGGGTATGCCTCGCATAGGCTTAGCGTTTTTATATATAGGGTCTAGTACTAATATAGTTAAGGATTTATTATAGGTTAGATAAGGATAAGGAAGAGGGAGAGGTATAAGGCCCTGCTCATAGAGCTTCTTATACTTCTAGCTATAAGAACCTCTTAGGAAAGATCTCTTTAGTTAAGAAGTTACCTCTTATATAGTAATGTTTACCTTACTAGAAGGTTAACCTTTTAGGTTAAGGAGTTATCTTATATAATAGCTTTCGTAGTACTTTTAGTACCTTACTAGAAGGTTTAGCGAGGGCGTTTCTAGGCCACGAGAGCCTTAGTAGCCTATTTAGCTCTAATATAATTAGCCCTAGTGCGGCGCGCGTCCGACTTTATATAGTAATATTTAGAGGGTTT
>JAVHLU010002875.1:0-14978 GCA_036785755.1 Colletotrichum ledebouriae
TAGGAAGGTATAGCTAAGGGTTAATATCTCTCTATCCTCTAGTCTATATTAATAATATATAAGTAATTAGCTAATAACTAGTTTTAACTATACTATTAGCCCTTAGGTTATAAGTAGATATTACTTTTCTCCTTATACTATATTTCTTATTAAATTTAATAATAGTATCCTTATTCTCTAATCCTCTATTAATAATAAGTTTACTATATAGCTTATAGTAATAAACGATCTCTTTTTAAATAAACTTAGTAATCTTAGCTAAAATCGCTCTCTTAAGCTAGCAAGCTTTAGGCTATCCTATTAGTAGATCCCTTATTTTAATAAGATATTACTTACTTACTCTCTATATATCTAATAATATCCTAGTAAAGGGTAGTTCTTTTAGAGAGCTATAGGTCTTTATATTATCTATATATTAAGCTCTCCTCTTTTAATAATTAGAGTAACTTTTTAAGGATTTACTAATCTCTATATATATACTAGCCTAGATATAGTAATTAGATAGTCTTCTAGCTATAGCTTACTTATTTTAATAACTACTCTCTTTATAGGCCTTTATAATTAGTTTCTTCTACTACTTAGTATTATTAATAACTTATTATAATATTAGCTTTTAATTTATTAGTCTAGTAAAATATAAGTAGTTATAAATATAATAATCTAATACTCTAGTCTTAAAGTTATAATACCTTACTAATTAAATTCCTAGAGGGTATCTCTATATTATTAAATAGTAAGCGATTTATTAAGAGTATACTAAATAGATCTATAAATTATTAAGAAGTACGTCTAGGATATTTATTATATTACTAATAACCTCTATATTTCTTACTAGGACCTCCTCTATATATTACTTATTACTATAATATTAAGCTTAATTAAAGAAGGAACTAGCTCCTATATCTATAAAGAAGATCTATAAATCGATCTAAGAGTCGATCTCCCCCTTAGCTTCCTTATTAATAATATTAGAAGGTCCCTAGGGTTTTTATAATAAGCTATCTATTACTATATTCTAAGTAATATAAATATATTATACTTCGAAGTTAAATATTTAAATCTATATAATTTAGTAAATAATAAGGGCTCCTAGGAGGTCTATAGCTACTCTATTAAGTTATATAACTAATATCTAAGCGTCTATCTCTAGGATAAAGTATTATTTATATAAATAATTATATACCCTCTTTAAAGCCTTTAGAATATTATATAATTCCTTCTTCCTAGTATTATATAATAGCTCTAGTCCTAACTAAGTATTACTCTTAAAGTAAGAGATTATATACTAGTTATTAATAGATTATCCTAGGATTCTACCCTATCCTATATTATTAGTATTAACTATAAGGTAGATATCTCCTCTTTTAGGGCTATAGTCTATAGTAACGAGGATTAGAGCCCTTATAAGTATTACCTTTAAGGTATCTATAGCTATTTATTACTTCTCCTCCTAGTTAAATAAGGTATCCTTCTTAAGTAAGTTAGTAAGTAGCTTTATAATAGTAGAGTAGTCCTTTACCTAGGATCTATAGAACGTTATAATCCTAAGAAAAGCCCTTAACTATATTAAATTAGTATAAGTAGCTTATTTATAGATCTTAACTATCTTCGCTTCCTCTAGATAATACCTATTAGTACTATAAATATAACTAATAATTATTATTACTTCCTAGGCTTACTATAACTTAACTATTACTATTATATACTCTACTAGCTCTAAATTAACTAGGACCTTATTAATATTTTATAAGTATTCTAAAATAAATCTATAAATCCCTAGATAAGACTTAATCTCTTCTTTATTATATCTCGAAGTTAGTCTTTTAATAGTAATATTATTAAGGAAGGCTTTATAATAGCTAGGAATAAGGTTATATAGGATTCTAATTATAACCTATATAAACTAAGTAACTAAGTTTATTACTCCTTAAGGTAATATATATATCTATAGTAGTCTAATAGGTAATATAAACGTTATTAAATCTCTATTTATAGGGTCTAATAGGACTTAGTTATATCCTAAGAAGAAGTCTAGTAGTAATAATAGTTAATATATAGCGAAGTCTTCTAAAAGATCGTCTACTAAAGGGGGTAATACTATATTTTATATTATAACTATATTTATCTTAGTTACTAAGTTAATAAGTCTTATCTTACTATCTTTCTTTTATATAAAAAAGAATAGATTATAATAAGTTATATAACTTTACTTAAGGATTCCCTTCTCTAGTCTATCCTTTAGAATTATAATAATATCCTACTCTAATCCTCTTAATATTAGGATTTCTTTTACTTATTATACTTTATATAATACTATTTAAATTATTTATAGAGGTATAATAGAAGGGTATATAGAGCTATAATACTTAAATTCCTAGGCTAAAGCTTTCTCTCTTATAATAAGAAGAGCTAAAAGGAGCTTCTTTTCTTTAGGCTATAGATAATTAATAGTCTTAAGAATAGCTTCTTATTAAGCTCTTATAAGCCTTATTCCTTACTTAATAGTTAAAAACTTTAGTATAACTAGGCTTATAAATAGGGTACTAGGATCTAGGATTATATTTTCCTTAGCCTTTACTTATACTTTTAACTTCTACTCTAAGTCTCTATCTAGGGTTAAACCGTTTAATATAGCGTTATTAATAGGTTAAATCTTCTTATCTTTTATCTTATATATTATATTAATATCTTCTATTAGTAGTACGGGCGTTATTAGTATAGGTTTATAATTATTATAGGAGAAAGTAGTATCTATAGCTATAATAACTTCGACTCCTTTTTAATATACTAACTTATACTTCCTCCTAGGTACTTTCTTCTTCGTTATTCTTTTCTTAGGTCTACGAATATAGTATTAATAATTAATACTATAGCTATTATATCCTACTATATACCCTATACTTATAATTGCTTTATAGATCTTATTAAGCTTAGGGGTAACCTTATTATAGATTATAGTCTCTAGGATTTTATTAAAGCTTAGTTTAAACTCTTTAAAAATAGTAATAACTTCCTTATCTAAGTCTAATTATTACTGAAATCTATCTAGTAGGTTATAAGATCTTTTAAAAGCTTATTAAATCGCTTTAATATCCTAATATATCTTTATACTCCTTAGCGTTATATCTAACTCTTCTTTATTCTTATTATTATTAACTTACTAATTATCTCCTATAAAGTCTAAGCTTATTATTATATTACGTCTATTAGTAGTAGCCTCTATTTCCCCTCCTCTATAGGAGATAAGAGAGTATATTAATATTAAGAAGAAATAAAGCGGTCTATCTTAGTAATAATTTCTAGGAACTAAGTAGTTAAGTCTCTTATATAAAATAATAGCGGGATATTAATCTTAATATTTCTAGACTAAAGGACTCTAATAATCTAGTTCTATATATAATCTAATATTATTTAAGTTTTTAAGATAAAAGGAGCTCCTAGTACTAGGTCCTTATTATAAGCGTTTTTAGGGAAAACGAAAAAGCTAATATCCTAAATCTAATTGCTATTAATATAAATATTATTTATAATTATACCTACGAATTAGGTTCTCCGCTCTCTATTAGTAATCCTGCGGATCCCTATATTTATTTTAACTATATTACTCTATAAGCCTAGGCGCTTAATATAACTTTTATTAATAAGGTTAATAGTAGAGCTACTATTAATAATCCCCCTAATTAATATATTCGCAAGGCTATAAAGGGTAATAGTAATCTACTAGTAGGTTATAACGAAGTCTAGGATAGTAATATATCTTAGTAATAGAAGTAATACTAAATTCTAATTTTCTATTATAGCACCTATCTTAAAGATAGGATTAATTATATAGTAGTTAAATTAAATTACCTTAGTTTGCGAATCCTTAGGCGAGTCTATAGAATTAGTAGCTAAAGTCGCTTAGCTTTTAGAATAATTCTTATTATTATTCTATTAATTTATTTATTCCTATAGCTCCTCGTTACTTTCTCTAGTCTTATTAAATTAATCTAGAAGTATAATATTAATAGGAACGAAGACCTCTTATACCTTTAAGTTATATCTATCTTTATACTTAGTAATTATAGCTTTAGTAGCGTTATAGATTATTCTATCCTAATTAGGCTAGTTCTAATAAAAGAAGGCTTTAGGGATAGCTACCTTCCTATTTACTCTTTTACTATATAGCTTAAGAGTAAGAGTATAACTTATTTATAAATCACTATATTAAATCCGAGGCTTATCCTATTTATTTTATTTCTACTACTTAACTTATTCCTTAGGGGCGTTTAGTAATATAGCGTTTTTAGCGTCTTCCTTATTATCTAGGAGCTCTATAACTCTCTAAGTAATTTAAATAGGAGGGTTTTAAATCGTAGGTAGGTTTACTATTTAAAGAGCTTAGTAATAATAAGTATTATAAGGTTCTATATAATACCCTCTAGTTTTCCCTCTTTCTATAGTAGTAATATCTTCTACTAGGTTAATATACTAGTTTTTTACCTTAAAGCTAAAGAATATTATATCTATAAAGTTATATAATTAAGTAGTATCCTTTAATAAATTCGTAAAGCTAATAGATAGTTTAGGGTATATCTTATTATAACTAATAACTCTTATAACCTCCTCTAGAAGCTTTAGCTACTATCTCTCTACTAACTTACTCGTAGTAACTATATAGTATATAAAGGTATCCTTATTAATTAGGATATACTTTAAAATTATCTAACTATTAGTTAATTTATAGTTATAGCCTATATTAATAATACCCGTCTTAACCTTAGTATTTATATCTAGGGTGCTAATAAAGTAGTAGGGCGATATATAGTAGTAGACCTTATTCTAGCTAGCCTTAAGATACTTAATATAGCTAATAATAATATAATTAATAGCGTTATAAAACTAGTAGGCCCCTATAGCTTAAAACGGTATATATTATAGTAATCTATCTTACTAGAAGCCTCTATAGCCTCCTCTTACTCTACCTCTTCTAAATCCCTAGTATTATTAGTATTCTCTTTAGTAATCCCTATATCTAGCTTATAGGTAAAGGTACTATTATTATTAGTATTAAGTCTATAAATAGTCCTAAGATTACTATTTATAAGGTTTAGTAGCTTCTATAATATTTAGATTCAAAGTATTATCTCCTTAGCTAGTAACTCTCTTAATAAGGGTTAAGATATCTATCTTATAATTAGCCCTATTAATATTTAGGGTCCTAAAGTTCTCTATAAGAGAGTTAATAATTAAGCTAGTAGTCTAGGCTATAGAGGGCTCTTTAGCTTTAGCCCTCTACCTTATTAGAATTATCTTTATAAGGATATAAAACGTTATTATTAGCTTAGGCTTAATAAGGCTAGATAACTATTAAAGTTCCTAGTAGGTAGTAAACTATTTAATTAGGGCGTCTTCTATTATAACCTATTACTTTAAAATAACCTTAGTAAGCTAATAGCTAAGACTTTAGGCTATAGCTCTTATAGCCCTCTCTAAAAAATAGTAATAAGTAATATAAATAAGCTTAGCGTTAGTAAGTTCTAGGTCTCTACGCTAGATAGCTCTCTATTAAAGCTATTAAATAGTAGTAATTAACGCTATAACCTAGGAAGGGTTATTATCCTTAATATAAGATCCTATAACTAGGTTCTAAAGGTCCTTATTAGGATCTTAATAAGACTTTAGGTCTATAAATCCGAACTAGTATAGAAGTCTCTCCTTAGCTTCCTTCTAGGTCTTAGCTTTACTAATATAAGATTTTACTATATCTTAATAGTTACTAGAGCTATATATATAGACCTCGTTCTTTATATCTTTATTAGTCTTATAGTAAAGCTTCGAAAGGCTCTTATAATTAGTAATAAAATTAGAGATATTAATCCTAATAAACTTAGGCGCTCTAATTAAATAGGGAGTTATTACTATAATAATAGGATATCTTATAAGGAGATTAATAAGGGCTATAATATCCTAATTAATATAACTTCCTTTAGGGGAACGTAGAGTACTTAAAAGCGTTACTCCTATCCTAGAAGTAGGATTTATAGACCTATCTATATTATTATTAGAAGCTAGCTACCCTATAGCATAAGGTTATATCTTATTAAACGAAGCTCCTATAAATCTCTCTTTAGGCTATTTCCCCTTATTAAAAGAGGATCTAATATCTAAGTTAGCTAAGGAAGAAGAAGATATAATACTTATAAGTCTATAAATATCGAAATTAATATTATATAATTAAAGTAATAAAGTATTATAGTTAATAGAGTGAAGTTATTATTATAATATCTTCTAAATAGAAAGATAAAATAGGTAAGTATAACTTTCTTTAAGTAAAATAAAAAAGGAAATAGTATAAACTAAATAACTAAATAAATATAAGAAAGGTCTAGCGACCTTAATCTTATTACTCTAAGCTATTATAAATCTTTAAGTCTTATTACTTAATATAAAAAGGTCTTTCTAATAATACTCTTATTTTAGAAGAATCCGCAGCTTCTCTATATTAGTAACTCTCTAAAGTTAGTACGTCGCTCTTAGTATTTAGAGTTATAATAATAAGGGGTTTATTAGTCTCTAGTTACTAATCTAGTTAACCTCGCTATAATTATTAGCTTAGTAAGACTACTAATCTCTATATTAGTATTATATATAGCTATCTTAGCTATATTAGCTATAACTCGCTAGTTAAATAATAGTGGTTTTAATAATATATAAGGGGGTAAGGAAAGGGATATACTCGCTAGAACCTGCTAATAGTATATAAAAAAAAGAGAAAGGGAGGATTTTAGGGTCTACGTCGTTCCTACCTTAATTCTATAAGAAAGTATAGCTATTACTATTCCCTTGGAACTAAGGTAGGTCTATAAATATCTTCCTCTCTTTAAACTACGTTTTTATTATTATTAATATCGTTATTATTTATTACTTATAAATTTCTTAAGTTATTATCGCATTCGAAGTAGATTAATTATATATATATATATATATTAATAGCGGGGATATATAGATATAGCGAAGGCACCTAACTCTCTAAGAAGCTTATAAAGGCTATTAAAAAGAGCAAAAGAATCCGCCTCTAGGTACTATTAAGAAAGGGCTAGAACTAAAGGGAACTAGAAAGATAATAAATAATATAGCTCTACTTATAAATAAGTAAGAATATTAAGAGTAAGCTTAAAAGATATATAGAATAATTCGTAGATCTAATTAAAAGAGATTATCTTAATTAGGCGTAGATTTGCTAAGAAATTACTAAAAAACGAGGTATAGGGTTACTAAGGTACTAATAGTAATAATAATAATAATAATGCTATCTTCTCCGCTACGCTCCTCTCCTCCACGCTCTACTCTATAGTCTCCCTGCAATAGGTCTGTGCGCTAAGGGAGTTTTCCGAAAGTTGCGCAGCCAAGTTCATCCTATCCTATCCCAGTATACGTAGTTATATTAAATTACTACTTAACCTTCTATGTCTCTAGCTTGTAGAGTTTTCTTAAGGGTATATATATTTACTACTAATTCGCCGACGTTTTGCTAATAGCTTAGCTCTATACCCTATACCTACTATTATTCCTTATAATTACCCCCCCCTCTAAAGCCTTAGTCCCTAAGGCGTACTAGTAGGGTAATATAGCTCTATATCGTTATAGAGATTATTACTAACTATAGGGCGGCGTCTCTATACCTTTATTATATTATTTACTCTCGCTCTCTATACTAGATCTAAGTATTTATAGCGGATAACGTATTTCTATTTTCCTAGCGTATTATAAGTATTTTCAAATTTCAATTATTATTATTATTATTTTTAAATTAGTTACTAATAGTTATATAACTATTTAGTAGTATATAACTAGTAATTATCTAGCCTTATTACCTCGGGACTTAAATTATAAAAGGGCGTCTTCTTTTTAAGGTCTCTAACTTAGTTAGAATTTCTCCTCTTTATGATCTTTTTTAGTCTAGCTATTTCTCCTATTTTAGTACCTATTTTATAAGCTTTTATTATAATTATTAAGTTCTCTCTCTTTCTCTTTTTTTCTCTTCTAATCTTACTTATATCCCTTTCTAACTTCTTACTAATAGCTCTCTATGATATCTTATATCGCGCATATAGGCGTAGTTCTCGCTAAATATATCTACGATCCTGAGATTCTTTTTTAGTAATCTTACTAGTAATATTAATAGTAGCTATCCTTACCTTAGCTATCTTTATAAAATATATTAGAATATTATCTACTTTTGCTATATATATAGCGAATATATATAGAAGTACGTTTATTATAACTTCGATAAGAAGAAATATACTACTATAAGTCTCTACTAATTTACTAATAGGTTGCTATATATTAGTATTTTATAGGTCCCTTAAGAGCTTTAGGGCGTAGCTTAGATAATTTAAAGTATATTCTACTAGATCTAGATCTAGTAGGGCGATAATATCCTAACCCCTCTTTATTATTATTATATTCTAGCTACGCTTAGCGACTATTTAATAGCGTAGAAGTATACTACTAAGCTTATTTATAATCTTATTACTAGTAGTAATAGCTATAATATAGAGTAGCTTTAGCTCTAGGAGCTTACCTCGATCTATAAGCACTTCGCGCTTAACATCCTAGTTTATATAGGCTATTACTCGCTATTCCCTCGCTAATTATATCCTATTAATTATTAGTTTTTAAGTTAGTACTTTTTATAATAATATTAATATTTTTTAGCGCTTAAACGCTACCTAGCTACTATATATTTATAATAATAGTCCTATTAACTACCTCTATAATAGGATTAACTACCTACTTAATAACCCTTTAATTAAGCTAGTCCCTATACGCGCTTATAGGTATAATATCGCCTTTTTCCCTAGGTTTTATAAAGAGCTTTAAGAAAATCTCTCTAAGTATACTACTAATAATATCCCCTCTTACTTTATTATTATTACTAGTACTCGCTCTATCTCTTACGCCTCTTACCTCTAAACCCTCACTAAATATAGCTAAAGTAGTAGCAAAGAGTTAGCAAAGAAGACTAAGAGAGCTAAGGTTATTATTACTATCTCTAATAGTAATAGTTCTAGTAGTAAGTTAGGTAGTAGCGCTAGTAGTAAGTTAGCTAGTAGTTAGCCTATAAGTAGTAATAATAGGGATACTAATAGCGCTAGTTTAGTAACTAGTTACTATAGTAGTTATAGTAGTACTACTCGTAGTTATAGTAGTTATAATAGTCGCCCCTATAGCTATCCTAAGAAATTAATAACTAATTAGATAGTTAGCTCTTTTCCCTTTTTATAAAATAATATCCCTTTTTGCTATAATATTAGTAATAATTTACTACTTAATTTAATTAATATTTTACTTCTAATTTAAGTTCTATTCTATAATCTCGTGGTTTATAATTACTAACTCATTATAGTAGTTTTAGTAACTAGTTATTCTATTTCTTATAAACCCTCTTATATTATTTATTAAACTTATAAATAGCCTCTTGCGCGTTCGCTAAGTTCTCTATAAGCTCCTATATATTATATTCTATAGGCTATCCTACTTACTTAACTAAGTACTATATATTATTACTAATACCTTATTATATAACGATCCCTTCTACCTGTTATTCCTCTAGCTTATTCTTAAGCTCTAGGTATATAGGTAAGCCCTTACTACTTACTTAGTAATTATCTTATAGCTCTAGTAAGATAATTAAAAATATATTATATATCCTTTAGTACTATAGTAGTAGATTAACTCTATATACTTATATATTAACTAGTCCTATAATAGCTACTTATATAAACCTAAGTACTAGTTTTCTATTCTTAAACTAGAAGTTCTTTATTAATAGCCTAATAACCTATCCCTAATAGTAAGTTTATTCCTTATACCTCGCGTTATAATACTTAGCTTATACCTTAGTAGCCTTCTACTACTATTCCTAGGCCCTCTTATAAATCCTTAAAATATATTTAATTCGCTCCCTTATACCCTATACTATAACCTTATTTATAGGGGTTATATATTCCACGTAACGCAGGTAATAGCTATATAAGGCCTCTAATAGTAAGTAGCTAGTAGTGCTATAGTAACTATTATTATATACAAACTTAGCCTTAGGTAACTAAATAGCTTATTCTTATAGCGAGTTACTAGCGTATACTCATAAGTACTTTTCTAATATCTAGTATATACTTTTAGACTACCCGTTAGTCTAGGGGTAATATATAGTACAGAGGCGGCGTTTAATAGCCCTCTCTCTTATAAATTCCTCCTAAAATTAGCTAGTAAGGAGCTTATCTTAGTTACTAATAATACCCTCTAGGGTATTAAAATAGTACTTAACCTATTTATAGATAATCCGCGCTAACTTAGTAGCTATTAGCTGCTTTATTATTAGGATAAATATAATAAACTTAGTTATTTAGTATATAATAATAAGAACTACGTTATACTCCCCGCCTTTATACTAATAGCTTAGTAGTAGTCTAGTAATAAAGTCTATACTAATTTCCTAAAACGGGTACGCTAGTAGGGGTAGTAGGTATAACTTTCTATAGGGCTTATACCTTAGAACGCGGATCCCTTAGTATATATAGCACCCCGTAACGTAATTATATATATCTATAGCTAAGTTTGGCTAATAGAACTTCCTTAAGATTACCTTAGTAGTCTTATTTACCCCTATATAACCCGCCCTATAGTTATTATAGTATTAGTAAAGGATTTTAAGTCTTAAGGACCTCTCCTATAGTATCTCTAACCTTCCCTTATAGAATAAGGTTCTATAGCTATTAATTATATAGCCTCTATAATCGCTAGCTAGTCCGCGTGCCCTCTCTAATTAGGTCTAGTAGTATATATTATTAGCTTATAGTCTATAGATAAGACTTTTTATTGCTTTAGAGGGTTACTAACTATATACTATTTCGCTCGTTATAAGCTCCCTTATAACTTAGTATAGGATATATTACTATATTATAATAACCCTAGTTCTAAGCAAGGTCTCTAGGTTAATAACTTCTTACTAAGCGTTCTCTACGCCTTCCCTTACTCTTTAGCGTTAGGTTATTATAGCTATTATACGTATAGTAGTATTAGTATACTATAGAGCGCTATACGAACTAGAGACTAAGGCGTCTCTACCCCTAGAGCTATCTATTTAAAAAGGGCGTTGTTTTATACTAACCCTTATAGCGTTAATAAATACTTTTAAGGTCTCTATATTACCTTATAAAGTAGTAATACTTATCTAGAGGTTTACTAGTAGGTTACTAATAAACCCTAGCTTCCTTACTAGGGTTAGGAGTATATTATTTTATTTTACCTCCCCCTCTATATAATCTAGCCTCTTAAATAGCCTATCTACTAGGTTTATAACCCCTAACTTATACTCTAAGTTAAAGTTAATTACTAAGAGTTTATATACCTATCTAATAAGCTTTCCCTAAAGGTCCTATACTAATATACTAATAACTCCCTTTAGCGCCTAATAATCTATTTGGACTATAAACTTCTTTAATATGCCCTAAAAGTAGTAAGCCTAGTAGTCTAGGCTTTTAACTATAATAAGAAGCTCCTATTAGCCTACTCCTTAATACTACTTAGTATTACTAAGCTTTTATAAATAATAAGTAACTAGTTACTACTAGCTATTAATATATTATAATAAGATATTAGATATAGCTTTTATAGAAGTATCTATCTTTACCCTTATTTTATAGGTTAGGTCCTAATATTAGAGAATAGTTACTAAGTAGAAGGTAGCTTAGAGCTATTTAAAGGTCTATTAGGCCTCTTCTAGCTAGTAAAATTCGCTTCCCTTCTTACTATTCTTACTACTCTTTAATAGGGATATTATAGGGGTTATAATACCTAAATAGCTTATAATAAAGCTATAATAGAAATTATAGAATCCTAGGAAGACTTCGATCTCTATATATATCTTAGGTAGCTTCTATTTAGTAATAGCTTAGACGCGGGTTTAGTTTATTAATATACCTTTAGGTATAATAATATACCCTAGGAACTCTACTTATTATTAGTAGAACTTATACTTACTAAGCTTAGTATATAGCGCTTACTAGCGAAGCCTATAGAGTACTTAGTAAAAGTCCTTTATATATTACTCTCTTATCTTAGAGTAAATTATAATATTATCTATATAAGTAATATAATAAGTATCCAATAGCTTAGTAAGCGCTTAGTAAATATACGCCTAGAACGTTACTAGGGTGTTTATAAGTCTAAATAGTATAAGAATATATTTAAAGTACTTATAATAAGTCCTAAAAGCTATCTTTTAGTAGTTTTCTAGCTTAATATAGATATAGTAGTATATATCTTCAAGGTTAATTTTTAAGATCTATTTTACTCCCTAAAGCTTATCTAATAGCTTACTAATAAGGGGGAGTAGATATTAGTTCTTTAGTATTATCTTATTAAAGCCTTAATAATCTATATAAAGGTATAAGGATCTATCTTTCTTAGGTATAAAGAGAATAGGGGCGCCTACCTTGCTTATTAAGAGTTAAATCTACCTTATTACTTAGTTATTAGCGATATATTAGTAGAGCTTTTCTAGCTAGTGCTTATTTAGTAGGTAAATAGGCTTATATAAAGGTTTCTTCCCTTTAACTAAATTAATAGTATATTCTATGCTCTCTAGGGCTAGGTATTCCTTTATTAACTACTTATTAAACGTTACTTATTTACTAAGTAGCTCTAGTAGTAATTCTACTTCGCTCTCTAAGGTATCCTCTTTACCTAGGGCCTCTATTAGTAGCTTATAGGGGGTAATTAAGTTCGGAATTACGCCGCAGCCCCTTCGCAAAAAGACTATAACAAATTCACCTAGTTCGCAAGTATAATTTAGGAAATACTATATAAGTATTTTAACCTATATACTCTATTAGTTAAGGAAAATAATATAGGAACCCTATACGTTCCTACTACCTATAAGTAAACCCTCGTATAAAGTCAGATACGCGCCACACCGGGGCTAATTATATTAGAGCCGAACGGGCTACTGAGGCTCTCGTGGCAAAGCCACTATACGAGATAACTCCTCAACCCAAAAGGTCGACCTTCTAGCAAGGTGCTAATAGGGGGTAATATTCCCTAATATATATATATAATATAGGCCCTCTAGCTATTCTTAACGACTTCCTATATAAATACTAATAGCTTAGCAATACTAAGGCGCTTATATCCCTAGGTATTTATCTAGGTATTAATTATAATACCCTTCTTTCCTATAGAGTATTATAATAGGAGGAGGTCCCCTGCTCCTTTAGAGCGGGGAGCTTTAGTAAAGAGTTACTATATCTTCTTTAGTTATCCCCCTAAGTTAATAAGGAAGAAGGTTAACTAGTATATATTCTAGCTTATTATAAAGGACTTATTAAACCCTTCTAATATAGGGGTACGCGCTATTATAGGTTATAGTTATAGGGATTTTACTAATTAACTACTAATAATATTAACTTAGGAATAGGAATCTATATCTACTACTACTTCCTATTTAGTAACGTTTTAGAGAATAATTACCTATCCCTTTATAATATCTCCCCTTAGGAAGCTATCTAGTTTTAATATAAGTATAGGGGTTATTAGTATAATCCCCTACCTTACTCGTTTTCTAATAGGTTAAGTTCCTTAACTTCCCTTATAGATTAGATTATCTTAACCCTTGCTTTCTTAGCGAATACTTAGTATCTTATTAGTATTTTATTTATATTCTATTATTTATCTAGGTAGTAGAAAGGGCTAGAACCGATAGGAACTAGAAAGATAACAAATAACATAGCTCTACCTATAAATAGGTAAGAATATTAGGAGTAGGCTTAGAAGATATATAGAATAATTCGCAGATCTAATCTAAAGAGATCGTCTCTATTAGGCGCTAATTTACTAAGAAATTACTAAAAAACGAGGTATAGGGTTATTAAAGTATTAATAGTAATAATAATAATACTATCTTCCCCTCTACTACGCTCCTCTCCTCTACGCTCTACTCTATAGTCTCCCTATAATAGGTCTATATACTAAGGGAGTTTTCTAAAAGTTATATAGCTAAGTCTATCCTATCCTATCCTAATTATCCCCTTAAAACTCTTTATAATATTATAAAAGAGAGTCTTAAAAAATAAATAAAACTACTTTATAGAAATAGTAAATAAACTCTATTTATAGATCTAATTTATTAATAACGTCTTCTAAGCGGGCGATCTTATTATTAAGAAGGTCCCTTAGGTTTAACTATCTTCTACTATAAGTTATATCTTAATAATAGCCTTACTACCTCTTCCTTTTTATTATACTCCTTATCCTACTCTAATCCTTAGTATAGTTAAAACTAGCTACCTTATTATACTAAATACGAGAAGTTATAATAATACGCTCCCTCGGGCGTATTCCGCTTAATTTAATCCTACTAGTTAACCCTCTACTAGACGTAGTCTATATAGCTATAGTTATACTTATTTAAAGGACTAGGCCTCTTAGGATATAATAATATATTTATAAGTATAGTTCTTAAGCGTAGCTTAATAGTTATACTATAACTTAGTATCTATAAGACTTATAACTAAAGCTAATATCTAAGGTATTTAAGCTTATTATTTGGTATTTTAAATAAAGCAGACCTAGATAATATTAATAATCTACGAATAAGTTAAGAAATATCTACTATAGGAGATAGCATAATATTATTATTATTTCTAAAGTCTATTATATTATTATCTATAGGTAAAGGAATAAGAGGGCGTAAAGAGAAGAAAGATACTTTCTTAAAGTCTTCTTAGCTTAATAGGGTATCTTATAGAGCTATACTACTATTAATAATTAAGTTATAAAACTCTATAGTAATTATAGATATATATTAAGTAACTAAGGGGATTTTAAAGTTAGAGAATAATATACTATTACTTAAGGTTATACTACTAAAACGTAGAGATAGTAATCCTTCTTAAATTAGAGCTCTAGCCTATTTAATATATTAGAGACTATAT
>JAVHLU010002876.1:0-14975 GCA_036785755.1 Colletotrichum ledebouriae
TTTTCCTTAACTAGTAGAGGGTATAGGTTAAAATACCTATATAGTATTTCCCGAATTATGCTTATAAACTAGGTGAATTTGTTATAGTCTTTTTGCGAAGGGGCTGCGGCGTAATTCCGAGCTTAATGCTTTTTATAAGCTACTAATAAATCACTATTTTATTAAGGTAATTAGTAGATATAAAAATATATTTCTAACCCCTTAAACCCTCTAGTTTCTCTCTCCTATATATATATATATATATTACTTTTAAGCTTAATTTATTTATTTACTATATAATATTCATTACTATACTATAGCTCTTTTTTTACTTCTAAGCTTGCCTCTATTTATCCCTTTAGTTTATAGATCACTTATACTTATCTTTTATTAACTTTCTCTTCTAATATATTATAATAGGGAAACTTCCTTTTTATAATTATAAAGCTTTAAATACTTATATCTAGGATTTAAGATTATTAAACCTTCCGATCCTTAGAATTAAGCCATTAATAGAGCTTATACTTAAGAAACTAAGCGTAAGTAGATTTTAAGTATAAGAATAAATTAATAGAGATATCCTAAGCTTTTTACCTCCTTATAAACTTAGTTACTAGCCCTAGCTAATTAAATATGAAATATACCCTCTACGTAGAAAGGATAATATCCCTAGTTAGATAGACCTTTTTAATATAGTATTAAAATATATCCTCGCTAAGTATTAGAATAAGACCTTAGAAGTAGTAGAGAAAACGATTTACCCTTTATACTTATAGTAGGCTATAGCTAGTATATTTAATACTATTACTATACTTAAATTAATAGCTCTAAGATATACTAAGGATATCTTAGTAGTTACGTATTACCTTATAAGGCCTACTAAGCCTAGCTAAGTACTTTGCTATAATATAGTTAGAAGTATAGAAAAGAACTTTAAGGATAGAGATATAAGGGATATTATAGTTACCTAGATTAAGGCTAAGTCCCTTAATATACTTCTTATTTATCTATAAGCGCTTAAGTCTATAAAAGTAGTTATTATAGGTCTATTAATTAATTTATAAGATAAGAAAAACTAGTCCTATAATAATTAATAATTAAGAAGAGGAGTAGAAGGGTAAATATAGACCGTAATATTTATTAGTATAAGCTGTTTACTAGGAGGTAATATAAGAGATATCTTGATAAGGTAGGTATACCTTAATAAACCTTAATATATAAACCCTCTATTATAGGCTTTAGGTCTATACTTTATTAATTAGCTTAGGTCCTTTATATACATTAGAAGCTTATTACTACCTAGGTAGCCTATTAAGATAGGATATTAAGTTTAGATTAATTATTTATTAATAGCCTTTACTAATAAAATACCTCTAGAAAGATACTAGGTCTAACTAAAGATAGATAGAATTCTATATAATTAATAATTTTAATTAAGAGATAAGGATATTAAGAAAGAATTAACTTAAAAAGATATTAAATATTAAATAGCTAAGTTTACCCTTTAATTTATAGACCTAAAGGTTTTCTCTTTAGAAAGAATAAATATTAACTTATTAATACCTAAGGACCCTAATTTTTAGACTAGCCTAATAGTCCTTATAAAGCTAGAAGAGTTAGAAAGGGAGGAAGGATTATTAAAGGAACTAAATATCTAGAATTAAGCTCGGAATTACGCCGCAGCCCCTTCGTAAAAAGACTATAATAAATTCACCTAGTTCGTAGGTATAATTCGGGAAATACTATATAGGTATTTTAACCTATACCCTCTATTAGTTAAGGAAAATAATATAGGAACCCTATATATTCCTACTACTTATAAGCAAACCCTCTAAATATTATAGAGTCGGATACGCGCCGCACTAGGGCTAATTATATTAGAGCTAAACGGGCTACTAAGGCTCTTATAGTAACGCCCTTACTAAACCTTCTAGTAAGGCGAAAGCTACTATATAAGATAACTCCTTAACCTAAAAGGTCGACCTTCGAGCAAGGTACTAAAGGTGCTGCGAAAGCTACTATACGAGATAACTCCTTAACCTAAAAGGTCGACCTTCTAGCAAGGTAAACGCCACTATACGAGAGGTGACTCCTTAACTAGGCTATGTATTGTCAGGAGGCGCGGAGTTAGAAGGTCTGTTCCACTTGAGCAGGTAAAATCACTATGCAGTGGCCAGAGGCCCTAAATATCTAGAATAAAAATAAGAGGAATTAGTATAAGAAGTATAAGAGGGATAATAATTAATAGTAATCTATTAACTTTATAAAGTATTTTAATTACCCTCGATCTATAAAACTATCTATAATACCCTACCTAGCTCCTATTACCCTGAGAGATATTATATTTAACCCCATTAATACCTTAGTAGTATTTATTACTAAGAGACCTAAGAAGAACCCTAATCTAAATAAAGATAAACCTATACTAGGAATCCTATAGTATATATAATACGATTAAGAGTCTATAAATTACTTAATAAACTAATATAGAGAAAGATTACTTATTAAAACTTTAAAATAAATAGAATATTTATTAGACCTCTATAATATATAAGGAATATTAATAAAGTAAGAAGAATTAGATAATTTAGAGATCATAGCCCTTTTTATATTTATAATTACGGGCTACACTTATAATATCTATATCCCTATTAATAAGCTAGCTTAGTAGCTTAGGAAAGAAATTAATAAAGCTTCTATAGAGCCTAAGAGAGTAGAGGTAAAGAACCTTTCGGATAGTACTAAAGTTTTCTTCTTACTAAACTATAGTAATTATTACTAGGCTATAATCTTTATAAACTAGATATATAATAACTACTTCTACTCTAACTTTATATAGGATTAGAATAGTAATAAATATTTTTAAGGTAATATAGGACCTTAATAAATAATATTATAGAATAAAAGCCCCTTAATAACTCTAAAAGCTCCTATTAATTAGTACCTATATAGTTAATTTAGTTTAGTAAAGGGATAGATTTATATATAGCTTCTAGTATATTAAATAAGTTAGAGCTCTAATGAAAGAAGGATTACTATTACTATATTTTAATAAGATAACTTTAAGTAATAATATTGTATTTACTAACGTAGAGTTCCCCTTATTTAATTAATATATCTCTATAATTACTTTAGAGTTTTATAACGTAACTATTAATAGTAATATAGCTCTATAAGCTATCCTATTAAGCTAAGAACACTTTAAGAAAGTACTTTTCCCCACTCTATACCTTCCTACTCCTTTACTTATAAATAGTAATATAATAGAATTTAGGAATAATAACTATATTATACTATCCTTTATAGGGGATATTCCTTAACTTATTTATAAATTAGTAGTATTATCTAGGTCTATTTTATTTAATATACTAGATAATAAGCTTAGATACCTTAGATACTAACTTTAGTTATAAATCTTATAGATATTAAGTTATAATATAACTACTAAGCTATATCTAAGAACTATACTCATGGATATATTATTATATCTTAAGTAACCTAATTCTTTAAATAAGTATAATTATAGTTAAATAGATAATATCTAATAGAGGGTTAACTAATAGGATTAGATCGAGTAGAATATACCTAAAGGAGTATATTATTATAGCCTTTTATACCTAGTATCGTAGGGTAGATAGTTCTAGCTATACTAAGAATTAGAGTAGAATAAGGAGTATAATAAAAACGAACAGGTAATAAAGCTATTATTAAGATATAACTTATAGTAAAAAATAGTTAAACTAGAGGGACCTTCTTAATAAGAGACTTACTTAACTAGAAGATATTATTCATAAAGGGGATCTATAAATAGAATTTAGTTATAGTTTTTATAAAGTAGTTTTATTTATTTTTTAAGACTCTCCTTTATAATATTATAAAGAGTCTTAAGGGGATAATTAGGATAGGATAAAATAGACTTAGCTATATAGCTTTTAGAGAAGCTCCCTTAGCGCATAGGCCTATTATAAGAAGATTATATAGTAAATTATAGAGGAGAGAAGTATAGTAAACTTAAGTATTATTTATATATTATTACTATTAGTACTTTAATAATTATATACCTCGTTTTCTAGTATTTCCTAAGCGAATCCATACTTAATCTAGATAGTCTCTTTCAATTAGATCTATAAATCACTTTATATATCTTTTAAGCTTATTTCTAATATTCTTACTTATTTATAGGTAGAGTTATATTATTTATTATCTTTCTAGTTCCTATTAGGTCTAGCCCTTTCTAGTATAAGTAATTTAATAATATCTCTATATCTTAGTATAATTATATTATAATACTTTATAAATCTTAAGAAGCTTTAAACCAATAGAGAGTAGCTACTTAGTAATTACTTCGAGTTTCTTAAGGTTATAAAAGAGACCCTCTCTAGCTATTATAATAAACTCTATATATTCAACCCTTTTAATTAAAACTTATACTTTATAGGGTTAGGGTTTAGCTCTATATCTACTAGCCTCTAAAGAACCTCCTAGACTTTCTTCTTAAAATCTTCTTTTATTCTATTAGAGTAAACTAATATATTGTTTATATAAGTAGTAATAAAGTTATTAAAGAAGTCCTATAAGGTATTATTAATATACTACTAGAAGCTAGTAGGATCTCTAGTTAATCTAAGTAAGTATATTATTTATTAAAACAATCTATATTACGTATACAATATAATTCTCTCCTAATACCCCTTTATTATTTTTAATATATAAAAGGCTATTACTATATCTAACTTAGTATATTACTTACGTATATGTACTTGGTATAATGTATTAGAGATTAGTAGGAGGGGGTAGTAATCCTTCTTAATAATTATATTTAGAGCTATATAATTAATATAGAAATAAATCCCTCTATCTAGCCTTTTTATGAACAATATTAATACCTTAGCTAATAACCTACTAGCCTTAATAAACCCCTTATTTAAGAGGTCTTATAACGTCTTCTTTAGTATTAATAGCTCTTCTATTGATATATTATAAAGGGGGCCTTAAGGTAGTAATAGTTCCCTTCTATCTCATCCTAGTATAAGGTTAATCTAGTAGTTTACTCTAAGTTACTTAAAAGGTAATCGATAAGCTTTATTAGAGTTAAATAGGTTAGAGAACTCTTTTAATACCTAACTTAGTAAGTAATATTATTAATTCTTTTTTAGACTTAGGTTTAAAGCTTTCTTAATATTAGCTAAGCTAATAACTTATACTAGTACCCCTAGAATACCCTCTTAATACTTACTTTATTATCTTATTAATAAGTAAATAATAGAGAATAGGAGTATATTAAGGAACCTTATAGCTCTTATTTCCTTTCTAAGGGGGGTTTCCTCTTAGTTCTTTAGGTATAACCTAGTATAACCCTTCTTATAATATACTTAGTAAGCTATAATATTATAAATAACTTAGTTTTATTCTATTTAAAGGCGCCTTAAGAGGATACTAGGGTTTAAGCTATTAATTATATATATAAAGATATACTAAGTATAACTACTTATTTCTAAGTTAAATACTACTATACCTAGAAGATTACCTAGTAATACTCTACTAAGTATATACCTCCTTATACGTTAATATTCTTTCTTAATATATAGAAAGTAAAGGTATTAAGCTAGAGAAAGGTTAATTACTATATAAATATTACTTTAAGTATCTACTAGGGTATAAGCTAGATATCCTTTATTAACTCTAATCTAAATAATAATAACCTTATTATTAGCTAGTTATTCCTGTTTATACTCCTGCTAACTTAATATCTCTTTCCTAGTAAGCTCTAGGGCTTAGCTTTACTCTAGAGTTAGTTTCTTTCTAACTCCTTATCTTCTTCGAAGGAGTTAGCTACTACCTAGTAATTATCTATAGCTTTAGAATATATAAGCTCTTATTCTAAAGCTTTTACCTCTATAGCCGTAGGTAGTTAGTTCTCTTTATTAGAGTAGTGCTAAGTAATATACCCTCTAACTCTATGGCTATAATAGATATAAATATCCCTTATATTATTTTATAGTTATTAGTATTATACTAGGGAGGGATTTAAGGAGGATCCAGAGTTTTAATAGTTATAATATCTTACCTCCTTAACCTAGGAGATATATATAGCTTTAGTTATATAAATATCCCCCTTAGTATCTCTAGTAGTAAGTCTCTAGTAGGTTACTAGGTAGTTACTAGGGGCTTTCTAGCGCTCTACCTTCTATATAATATTCTAAACCTTAAGAGCTAGCTATTATAATTAGTAAGTAGGTTAATAATAATTAGCTAATCCCTTAGCTTAGGGATAAGGGAGGCCTCTAGGAGCGAGATCTAAACCTAACCTAGCTAGTTTATATTACTTATATTAGCTAGTATTTACTTAAATCTTAGTAGGAAGGTTACTAGGGATTTATTCTCTTTCTATTAGAAGGTTTATAGTTAAGCTATAGCTTATAACTAGATATTAAGGTCCTTATAGGTCTAGTTAAAGTAAGTTATAAAGTCGTCTAAATTCTACTATTTACTATTACCCCTAGGTCTATAGAAAGTAGAGACTACTTATTAGAGAGTAGTATTTAAATAGAAGTTAATAAGGTATTATATCTCTATATTTATAAAGTAGAATACCTTCTTAATCGCGATCTTATATCTTATCTATTATACCTAGGAGGTATATTCCTCTTACTTACTTAAGAACCTTAGGGGTAAGGGTGATAGCTTCTAGTATATTATATAACGTATTACTAATACCTTACTAGTAGTACTTATAAGGTTCTCTATAGCTATATATTAGCTATTCCCCTACTTAACCTGTTATAACTATTACTAGAGGGAGTTTAGTACTATTAGTAAATTAGCTTATATTAGCTTATCTTAGGTTTTAGCTATATTATTATTAACTATTTTATTAGCTAGTAGAGAGTAGCGCTTAACCTATTATTATTATTATAATAATAAGCTTAAATATATGAGGGGTTACACCAAAGTCTATTTAATAAGAGGTTATTATAATATCATTTGTTTAAGCTAAAAAGGAAAAGGGAAGGTTTTCCTCTCTAGTAGAGTTCTTACTAGTCTATAGGGAACTAGTAGCCTATAATAACTATAGATCGTATAATAATATACAATATCATACCTTCCGTTAGGAAGGTTAATCTTTACCTTATAGGAAGCTAGGCCTACTTATAAAAAAAAGACTCTCTTATTACTATTAAGCCCCTATATATTAAAAAGCTAAAATCTAATTAGGCTTTTAAAGAAATAAGCTAATTTATCCTACGTCTGGATAGATATAGGTCTATATAGCTCTTTTTAATCTATATTACTCTTACTAGCTCTTATTAGCTCTTATTAGCTCTTATTAGCTCTTATTAGCTCTTATTAGCTCTTATTAGCTCTTATTAGCTCTTATTAGCTCTTCTTAGCTCTTATTAGCTCTTATTAGCTCTTATTAGCTCTTATTAATAGCCCCTATATATATAGTAAAGCTCTAGCTAGTAGCTAGTAGGAATAGGTATTTACTAGTATATTCATACCTTAATGAAGGTTAAGTAGAGTAAGCTATAACTAGACTTTAGTAAATGAAACCTTATAATATAGCGCGAGGCCCTTATTATTAAGGATTACTTTTAAGCTTTATAAGACCTCCTTACCTATCTTCTTTACAAGATATTTATAGATTTAAGTAGTATATTAGCTAGCCTTTATTATTAAGTTAGAGTTGAAAGTTATCCCTAGAGATATATAGCGTAAGTAGATATAGCTTACTAGTACGACTTCTTTATAAGAGACCTATAGATTCTAAATTGTATATAAGCTATAAAAATAACAAACTACTTATTAGTATTACTTATAGTATACTTACCTCCTATATCTCTTTATCTCTCTTAATATATATAGCTCTAATAAGAGTAGGAGGTATATAAAAAGCTATATATTAAGGAAAGAGTATTATGTAAGGAGATTACTATACTATTCGCTTATCTAATCATTATCCCTACTATAAATCCTAACAAGAAGATATATTTCTTTAAATATATAATAAGTATTTATTAATATAATTACGCTCTTATTAAGATTAAATAGAGTTAGCTATAACTAGACTTAGTAAATAAAACCTTAGAATATAATATAAAGCCCTTATTATTAAGAATTATCTTTAAGCTTTCTAAAACCTACTTACTTATCCTCTTTATAAAATACCTATTAGTTTTAAGTAGTATATAAGCTAGCCCTAATTATTGAGTTAGAGCTTAAAGTTATTACTAGAGATATATAGCTTCAGTAGATATAGCTTACTAGCGCTACTTCTTTATAAGGTACCTATGGATTATAAGTAGTGTATAAGCTATAAAATTAAACGCTACTTATTAGTATAGCCTATAGTATACCTCTTTCCTATCCCTCTTTCTCTCTCTTAGTATATATAGGTTTAATAGGAGTATGAGGTATATAAAAAACTATATATTAAGAGGAGAGTATTATATAAAGAGTTTACATTGTTATTTCTCGCTGATCTATTACCCATCCCTATTATATATCCTAATAAGAAAGTCTATTTCTTTAAGTAAATAATAAGTACTTATTAATATATTTATACCCTTATTACTATTAAATAGAGTTAGCTATTATTAAACTCAGTATTATAGGCTGTGCCCGGGTTAAGCCTACCTAGGCTTCTGCCTAGGTTTACCACCTTAAAGGGCTACCTAGGGCCTACCTAAGGCCTACCTAGTAATTCTTTATAACCTAGTAAAATCTTTATTAGAGAAGAAAACTTCCCCTTTCCTCTTTAGCTTAAATAAATAGTATTATAATGACCTCTTATTAAATAAACTTAGGTCTAACGCCTTATATATTTAATCTTATTATTATAATAATTATAATATATTAAGCACTACTCCTTACTAGCTAATTGGATAGTTAAGAATAATGTAGCTAAGACTTAAGATAAGCTATTATAAGCTAATTTAATAATAATAATACTAGAGTCCCTCTAGTAATAAACATAAGAGCTTAAGTAGGGGAATAGCTAATATGTAGCTGTATAGAACCCTATAAGTATTATTAATAAGGTACTAGTTATACCTAATATAATATACCAGAAGCTATTACTACTACTCTTAAAGTTTTTAAATAAGTAAAAGGAATATACCTTCTAGGTATAGTAAATAAGGTTTATAATCGCTATAAATAGGGCGGTTTACCCTATAAATATAGAGGTATAATACCTTATTAACTCCTATCTCGATATTACTCCCTAATAAGTAATCTCTACCTTCTATAGAGCTAATAGTAATAATAGGAAATATAACCTAGAGGACTTTTTAACCTACCCTAATTAGACTTATAAGGACCCTAATATCTAGTTATAAGTTATAGCCTAACTATAAACCCTCTAGTAGAAAGAGAATTAATCCTTAGTAACCTTTTTACTACAGCTTAAATAGATACTAGCTAATATAAGTAGTATAAACTAGTTAAATTAAGTTTAGATCTTACTTTTAGAAGCCTCCCTTACCCCTAAGCTAAGGAACTAGCTAATTACTATTAACCTACTAGCTAATTATAATAGCTAGCTTATAAAGGTTTAGAATATTATATAGAAGGTAGAGCGCTAAAAGACCCCTAGTAACTACCTAGTAACTTCTTAGATACTTGCTACTAAGGATTCTAAGGGGGATGTCTATATAACTAGAGCTATCTATATCTCTTAAGTTAAGTAGGTAAGATATTATAATTATTAAAACTCTAGGTCCTCCTTAACTATCTCCCTATTATAATACTAATAGCTAAAGAGGGGTATAAAGGACTCCTATACCTATTATATTTATAGAGGTAGATACTATATTACTTAATATTACCTTAGTAAGGAGGATTAATTACTTAGGGGTATAAAGGTAAAGACTTTAAAAGAAGAACCTATATATTATAAGGCTATAAATAACTACTAGATAGTAGCTAACTCCTTAGAAGAAAATAAGGACTTAGAAAGAGATTAGCTCTAGAGCGAAATTAAGCTATAAACCTTTATTAAGGAGGAGATACTAAGTTAAGAGGAATATAAATAGGAATAACTAGCTAATAATAAGCTTATTATTATTTAGGTTAGAGTTAATAGAGGATATCTAGCTTATAGTCTAGTAAATACTAGGAGTAATACCTATGTAATAATTAACCTTTCCCTAGTTTAATACCTTTATTTTCTATATATAAAGATAAGACACTAATTTATAAGGGGATATATATTTAATAAACTATTACTAGGTATTACCCTAGGTATAGTAATATTTAACCTGAAGATAAATAGCTATACCTAGTATATCTTTACATATATAGTTAACAGCTTAGGCCCTAATATCCTCCTCAGGTACCCCTAAATAGAATAGAACTAATTTATTTATAACGCTATAGCTTACTAAGTATACTATAAGAGGGAGTATATTAAGCTATACCTAAAGGGCTAGGAGGAAATACCTCTTATAAAGGAAGTAAGGGCTATAAGGTTTCTTAATATAGCCTTATTCTCTATAATCTACTAGTACCTAGCGAGATAATAAGGTAAGTATTAAGAGGGTATTATAGAAGTATTAGTATAAGCTATTAGCTTAGCTGATATTAAAAAAGCCTTAAACCTAAAGCTAAAGAAGGATTAATAATACTATTTATTAAGCTAGGTATTAAAGAAATTCCCTAACCTCTTTAACTCTAATAAAGCTTACTTATTACCCCCTAAGTAACTTAGAGTAAACTACTAGATTAACCTTATATTCAAACTAAATAGGATAGAGCTACTACTCCCTTAGAGCCCCCTCTATAATATATTAAGGAAAGAGCTACTAGTACTAAAGAAAACCCTATAAGACCTCCTAGATAAGGGGTTTATTAAGGCTAGTAGCTTATTAATTAGGGTATTAATACTTTTTATAAGGAAGCTAGGTAGAGGGATTTACTTCTATATTAACTATAGAGCGCTAAATATAATTACTATGAAAGATTATTACCCCCTCTTACTAATTTCTAAGATATTATATTAAGGAAGTATAACTAAGTAGTATATTAAGTTACATATAATAATAGCTTTCCATAAGTTTACAATAGTGGAGAGGTATTAAGAGAGAAGTATATTCTATATTTATTATAGATTATCTGAGTAAGTCATCGACTTATTTAGCCTAACTAGTACCTCTACTAGCTTCTAGTAATATATTAATAGTACCCTATAGAACTTTCTTAATAGCTTTATTACTATATATATAAATAATATATTAGTTTACTCTATTAAAAAAGGAAACGCTATAGGAGGAAGGTCTAGGAGGTCCTCTAGAGGTTAGTAGTTATAAGGCTAAGCCTTAACTTTATAAAATATAATCTTAGTATTAAGAGTTAAGTATATAGAATTTATTATAATAATAAGAGAGGGTCTCTCTTATAACCTAGAGAAACTCTAAGTAACTACTAAGTAGCTACCCCCTACCTCCCTAAAGGTGGTCTAGAGCTTCTTAGGGTTTATAGATTATTATGATATATTTATACTAAGGTATAGGGATATTATTAGACTACTTATACTACTTATTAAGAAGAATATAATATTCTAATAGGGGGAGAACTAAGAATAAGCCTTCTTATAGCTTAAGTAGGTTTTTAATATCTAGCTAATACTCTATTAGTTTAGCTTAGAAGATAAGATTATTATTAAAACTAATTATTAAGGATTTATAATAAGAGGAATGCTCTCCTAGGTTAACCTAGAGGGTATTTAGCGCCTTATAGCTTTCTACTTATAGAAGCTCTTACTTATAAAATATAACTACCCTATTTATAATAAGGAGCTCCTAGTAGTCCTCTCTTATTTATATATATAGAGGGTAGAGGTATATAATATAACTACTTTTAAAATATTAATAAACAACTAAGGGCTTAAATACTTTATAAAGAAGTAATACCTTATAAAGTACTAGAGCTAGTAAGTAGAAGAACTATCCTAGTATAACTTTATTATTAAGTACTACTCTAATAGGGAAGTAATAGGCTCTAATACCCTCTCTTAGAGAGAATAAGATGTATTATAAGGGTAGGATAATAAATAGAAATAAGGGAGGGTTTTATAGCTAATACTAAACTACGCCTATCCCTGCGGGGACCTTATAGCTAGCCCCTTAGTAAGGAGAAGTTAAAAGGGTTATACTAATATCCTAGATACTATAGTTTTTAAGAGTAACCTTAAACTATAAGTATTATAACAAAAGACTATAAAAAAGAATATAATATATAAAGCTATATATTATATAGTTATTTACTACCTTTAGAGCTTCCCGCTAGATATAAGAGCAAATATTTAAATTACCAAGTATAATCTTAATAGTTAGAGGAGGCTAATATTTAGGGGGAGGCTATAGTTACTTAGCGGGGAGGATAGTAATAGCTTAGTAGGGAAGCTCTATATAAGGATTATCTAGTAGAGCTATAATTTAAATATAACTACTTACCTAGGTTATTATAATATATTAGAAATAATAAGCTAGTAGTTCTACTAGCTAGAATATTTATTGATAGTATAGAGGTTTATAAGGAATTATAATATTTATAGAGGGATATATATTTAGAGGTAAGCTAAGAGGGGCTTCTTAATGCCCCTACTAGTACCTACCTAGTAATACTTAGACCTCTTAATAGATTTTATTATTAACTTACTACTTATAAAAGATACTACCTTCTATTAGGAAGGTTAATCTTTACTTTTTATGAAACTAGGCCTGCCTGAGAAAAAGAACTCTCTTATTATTATTAAACCCCTATATATTAAAAGCTTAAATCTAATTAGTCTTTTAAATAATTAAGCTAATCTATCTTAAGTCTAGCTAAATATAGGTCTATATAGCTTAGTTTAGTCTATATTACTCTTATTAGCCCTTATTAGCTCTTTATTAGTAGCCCCTATATATATAATAGGGCTCTAGCTAGTGGCTACTAGGAATAGGTACTTACTAGTATATTTACGCCTTAATTAAAGTTACATAGAGTTAGCTATTAATAGATCACTATAATATCTAGTATTTAATATAAGTATATAGTATAGTAGTCTTCTTATATAATACTCTCCTCTTAACGCGTGGTGTTTTATATTCCTCCCGCTCTTATTAGAGGTATATATACTGATAGATAATAAGAGATAGGAGGTAAGTATGCTATAAGCTATACTAATAAGAGCTTTTTATTTTTATAGCTTAAATATTACTTGAAGTCCATAGGTACCTTATAAAGAAGATAGGTAAGTAGGTCCTTTCTAGCTTAAAGGTAGTCCTTAATAATAAGGGCTAGTTTATATATTACTAAAAGTCTATAGGTAACTTATAAAAAGGGTAGGTAAGGAGGTCTTATAAAGCTTAAAGGTAGTTCTTAATAACTACCTTATAGTATATTCTAGAGTTTTATCGACTAAGTCTAGTTATAGCTAACTCTATCTAACCTTAATAAGGGTATAAATATACTAGTAAGTACCCATTCCTACTAGCTACTAGCTCCTGCTCTTATTAGAGGTATAAATACTAATAGATAATAAGGGATAGGAGGTAAGTATATTATAAGCTATACTAAGAAGTAGCGTTTTATTTTCATAGCTTATATACTACTTAGAATCTATAGGTACCTTATAAAGAAGTAGCGCTAATAAGCTATATGTACTTAAGCTATATATCACTAGGGATAACTTTAAGCTATAACTTAATAATAAGAGCTAGCGTATACATTATTAAAAGTCTATAGATACCTTATAAAAGAAATAAGTAAGTAGCTACTAAAAAGCTTAAAAGTAATCCTTAATAATAAGAGCTTTATATTATACTCTAAGGTTTTATCTACTTAGTCTAGTTATAGCTAACTCTATTTAATAGTAATAAGGGTATATATATACTAATAAATACCTATTATCTACTTAAAGAAATAAGCTTTCTTATTAGGATATATAGCGGGAATAAGTACTAAACAAGCAAATAATATAAAAAACTCTTTATATAATACTCTCCTCTTATTATATAGTTTTTATATACCTCTTACTCTTATTAGAGCTATATATACCAAGGGAGATAAAAATAGATAAGAAGTAAGTATATTATAAGCTATACCAATAAGTAGCTTTTTATTTTCGTAGCTAATATACTACTTAGAATCTATAAGTATCTTATAAAGAAATAGCGCTAGTAAGCTATACCAGGGAGCGCTAGCTATAGCTAGTTCTAAAGAAAAAACTTCTATGAGCAAGGCTACGCTGTATATAGAATAGATCTAATTAGTAATAATATATATTCTATTCTCTATACTAGGGAGCGCTAGCTATTAGCTCTTCTAATAGGATATAAACTATAATATCTAGTATTTAATATAAGTAAATAGTATAGTGGTCTCCTTACATAGTAATCTCCTCTTTATATATAGTCTTTTATATACCTCCTGCTCTTATTAGAGCTATATATACTAAGAGAGATAAAAGGGGATAGGAAGTAAGTATACTATAAGCTATATTAATAGGTAGCCTTTTATCTTTATAGCGTATATATTACTTAGAATCTATAGGTATCTTATAAAGAAGTATTACTAGTAAGCTATATATCTCTAGAGATAAACTTAAGCTCTAACTTGATAATAAGAGCTAGCTTATATACTACTTAAAATCTATAGGTATTTTAGAAAGAAAGTAAGTAAGTAGGTCTTAGAAAGCTTGTAGCTAACTCTATCTAACCTTAATAAGGGTATACATATATTAATAAGTACTTAACATATATTTAAAAAGGTAGGTTTTCTTATCAGGATTTATAATAATAATAATTATTAGATAAGTAAATAGTATAATAAACTCTTTATAAAATACTCTCCTCTTAATATATAGTCTTTTATATACCTCCTACTCTTATTAGAGCTATATATACTAAGAGAGATAAAAGGGGATAGGAAGTAAGTATACTATAAGCTATATTAATAGGTAGCCTTTTATCTTTATAGCGTATATATTACTTAGAATCTATAGGTATCTT
>JAVHLU010002877.1:0-14956 GCA_036785755.1 Colletotrichum ledebouriae
TAGCAAAAGGGGCGGTAAAACAGCCTGAATAATAGATATTAATAGGCTGAGTAATATGGTGATGAAAGCTGATAAATTTAAGCATAAGGAGGTATTTTTCCTGGAATTAATTGATAGTATTAATGATGATATTATTGATGATGTTGTTATTGTTTCTAAGTTATAAATCCTGCCCTCACGAAGTGAGGGGTAAGATATTCTGAAACGTAACTGCAAAGCAGTAGCTTATTAAGTAGAAATCGCGCTCGGATCACTATGTGGTCCATGCGTAACTTCTGTATATTTATAGCTATAAAGCTAAGGATTATAAATATATATATATAAGGTTATTATTATTATTAGAATTTATATAGATTTTTAAAGTATTTATTCCATGAGGGAAATACTTTTATAGTTATTACTTTATGTTTTATAGTTATTAAAGTACTATTAAAGAGATATTATATGGGTATATAACTATATATACTATAGTTATTTATTAAGGTTTATATAAACCTTATAGGATTATTATAGAGTTTTTAAGATATACCTTCGGTATTCTTACAATATATATAAGGTTATTGCTATTATTAGAATTTATATAGATTTTTAAAGTATTTATTCCATAAAGGAAATACTTTCATAGTTATTATTTTATGTTTTATAGTTATTAAAGTATTATTAAAGAGATATTATATAGGTATATAACTGTATATACTATAGTTATTTATTAAGGTTTATATAACCCTTATAAGATTATTATAGAATCTTTTAAGATATACCTTCGGTATTCTTACAATCTCTATTATTATATATACCTCTAATAAGTTCAAGAGCTAGTAGCTAGTAAGAATAGGTACTTACTAGTATATTTATACCCTTATTAAGGTTAGATAGAGTAGGTTATAACTAGACTTAGTAAATAAAACTTTAAAATATAATATAAGGTTGTTATTAAGGATTACTTTTAGTAAGGTAGTTATTAAGAACTACTTTTAATCTTTAAAATATCTCCTTATTTATCTTTTTTATAAAGTACTTATAGATTTTAAGTAGTATATAAGCTATAAAAATAAATAGCTATTCCTTAGTATAGCTTATAGTATACTTACCTCTTACCCCTTATTATTTCTATTAGTATATATACCTCTAATAAGAGCGGGAAGTATATAAAAAATAGTATATTAAGAGGAGACTACTATATAAGAAGACTACTATACTATTCGCTTATATTAAATACTAGATATTATAGTTAATATCCTATGAGAAGAGCTAATAGCTAGCGCTTCCTAGTTCTAGTATTACTATTATATATACTTGAGCTCGGAATTACGCCGCAGCCCCTTTGCAAAAAGACTATAACAAATTCACCCAGTTCGCAGGCACAATTCGGGAAACACTATATAGGCATTTTAACCTATACCCTCTACTAGTTAAGGAAAACAATATAGGAACCCTATATATTCCTACTACTTATAAGCAAACCCTCTAAATATTATATAAAGTTAGACGCGCGCTATACCGGGGCTAATTATATCGGAGCTAAATAGGCTACTAAGGCTCTTATAGTAACGCCCTCGCTAAACCTTCTAATAAGGTAAAAGCTACTATATAAGATAACTCCTTAACCTAAAACGTTAACCTTCTAGTAAGGTACTAAAAGTACTATAAATACTACTATATAAGATAACTCCTTAACCTAAAAGGTTAACCTTCTAGTAAGGTACTAAAAGTACTATAAAAGCTACTATATAAGATAACTCCTTAACCTAAAAGGTTAACCTTCTAGTAAGGTACTAAAAGTAAACGCTACTATATAAGAGGTAACTCCTTAACTAAAGAGGTCTTTCTTAAGAGGTTCTTATAGCTAGAAATATAAGAAGCTTTATTATAAGTAGGGACTTATACCTCTCCCTCTTCCTTATCCTTATCCCTCTTCCTTATCCTTATCCCTCTTCCTTATCCTTATCCCTTAACTATATTAGTACTAAACCCTATATATAAAAACGCTAAGCCTGCGCGAGGTACGCCCTTTAATACTAATAATATATAAGAGCTTACTAGAGAGTTTAGTATTAATATAATTAGTAAAACCCGCTCCTTCTTTAATTACTCTATTATATATAGAGAGCGTATTATTAATATAGCCCTTAAGAGGGCTCTTATTAATACCCCTAGAGGGGATACTTGCTATTATATTATAGCTAAGTAAGTAGACTTAGTAGTAGAAGCTAAGCGGGTCGTTATATACCTTATAAAATAGCCCTTCTTTAAGCAGGTCCTCCGCACTATTAAGGTAGAGGCAGCCTAGGCCCCTTAAGGGTTAGTAAGTACGGCTTGTGCTAACTGCTTTAATATCGAGAGAGCGTTACTAATAATAGTATAGTAAAGATAGTAATAACTAGCGGACGAAGCGGTAATAGAGGCGGTATTAGCAGCGCGGGTAGTATACGAGAGGATAAGTTAATAGTTTCGTAGTTTAAATAATTAAAAACTACGTTATTATTAATATAAAGTTAAAGATTATGAGGCTATTAATAGGTACGTATAAGTATAGCTATAGTTAGGAAAGTTATAATCACGTAACCGAAGGCTATATATTATTAGGAGGCGCGGAGTTAGAAGGTCTATTGCACTTAAGTAGGTAAAATCACTATGCAGTAGCCAGAGGCTATATTAATAACCTTATATATATATATATATATATATTTATAATCCTTAGCTTTATAGCTATAAATATATAGAAGTTGCGCACGGACTATATAGTGATCTAAGCATGATTCTACTTAATAAGCTTAATAATTAGCCGCTTAGTAGCTATATTTTAGAATATCCAACCCCTTACTTCACGAGGGTAGGATTTATAACTTAGAGATAATATTATTAATATCTAACAATTCTTCTAATAATTTATTCTAGGAAATGTATCCCCTTATGCTTAAATTTATTAGCTTTTATTATAATATCACTTAGCCTATTAATATCTGTTATTCAGGCTATTTTACTATCCCTTTTGCGACTTATATACCTATTCTTATAATTTATAACCTTAAGAGCTATTAATATTTCAATAGATAATATTATCTATGTTATAGCCTCTAGCTACTATATAGTGATTTTACCTACTTAAGTGTAATAGACCTTCTACCTCCGCGCCTCTTAATAAGATATATAGCCTTCGGTTACGTAATCGTAACTCTCCTAACCCTAGCTATACTTATACATGCCTATTATAGCCTCACGATCTTTAATCTTATATTAATAATAACATAGCTTTTAATTATTTAAATTATAAAACTATTAACTTATCCTCTTGCGCACTACCCACGCTACTAATATCGCCTCTATTACTGCTTCGTTTACTAGTTATTACTATCTTTATAGTCCTCTTATTCGATTGGGTTAGCTAACGCCTTTATAGCTATACCGTCGTTAGTAACGCTCTCTCTATAGTATAGTTAGCGTAAGCTATACTTACTAACCCCTAATAGGCCGCCTCTACCTTCGTAATATAGAGGACCTACTTAAATAAGGGCTACTCTATAGGGTATATAATAAGTTACTAAATTTCTATTATTAAGTTTACTTACTTAGTTATAATATAGTAGCGCGTTATAGAGTCCCTTGTAGGGGTATTAGGATAACCCCTCTTAAGAGCTATATTAATAATATACTCTCTATATATAGTAAAGTAATTACTAAAGGAGCGGGTTTTATTAATTATATTAATATTAAACTCTCTAGTAATCCCCTATATATTATTTATACTAAAGGGTATACCTCCCTTAGGCTTAGTATATTTATATATATAAGGTCTAGTACTAATATAATTAACGATTTATTATAGGTTAAATAAGGATAAGGAAGAGGGAGAGGTATAAGGCCCTACGTATAGCAGAGCTTCTTATACTTCTAGCTATAAGAACCTCTTAAAAAAGGATCTTTTTAGTTAAGGAGTTATCTCTTATATAATAGCGTTGACCTTACTAGAAGGTAGGTTAAGGAGTTATCTTATATAGTAGCTTTACTATAAGAGCCTTTATTATAGCGCTAGGTTTAACCTACCTGAATTTCGGGTTATATAACCGCTAAGTTATATAATCTTAAGGCGAGCCTTTAGCCTTCTAGGGCTACGCTAGCTTATAAATAGACGTTTCCCTTCTTTAATATAAAATCTACCTAATATAGCGTAATTAAAGCGAATTAACCTTTGCCTATTTACTATTTATAATACTATTCTATATTTATCTATCTATTCTCTGGAGATAAAAGTATAACATCTTAATTAATTATTACCCTAACCCTATTTATTAACTAATATAAGTATAGTACTTAAATAAGCGCTAAGCTAACTAATCTATACTAACTAACTAACTTAAGATTAATTAATACCCCCCCTCTACTTTATTACTAATATATTAAATGATTTATAACTAGCTAGCTATAATTATAAGGCTATAACTATACTTATACTTAATATTCAAAGGCTCCTAAAGCCTTATATTAAAGCCTTTATAAGGAACAATAGCGGGTGCAGGATACAGAGCCAACGCTATTAGCAAAGTATTAGCAAATTAGTAGTAAATATATATACTCTTAAGAAAACTCTATAAGCTAGAGACTTAGAAGGTTAAGTAATAGTTTAATATAACTACGTATACCTATATTTTAGTATTCTAGCCTTTCCTAGTTTAGGCCTTTAGCTATACTCTTATAACTCTATTACTTCTTCCTTAATTCGAGAAACTAATACTAGTTAGAATATCTAAAACGAACTAGTAATAGTATACTAACGAATTAGTAATAGAGTTTAACTATAATAAACTCTAAGCTAGGTATATAGAATATAACTAATAGGGTCTTAGCTAATATAACGCAAGTCGCTCGCTAAGCCCTAAGATATAAGGAATATAGTATAAATACTATAGTAAGGGGATAGATAACCCTAGTAATAATATAGTAAGAGAGATAACCCTAAGGGGGTAAGCCTAGTCCTAGATAGCGCTAGAGCAGGTAGACCTACTCTCGCTTAGTAAATAAATAGTAAGTAATAGCTAATAGGGCACCCTACCTAAGACCCCCTAAGAAGCTAGCATCTTAGGTATCCTTACCTAAGTAATAGGACTACTATAGAGATAGTAAGAGAGTCTTATAGAGCAGATATATTTATAATAGTAGTAATATAAAGAATAAACTACTACCCTACTATAAGAACTTACTAACTACCTAGTAATAAGGTACTTATAGAGAGAATATAAGAAACCCCCTATATATAACTACTATACTATAAGTAAGGACTTTATTATAAACTAGGTTAGTAACTAGATCTAGGTAGTTAAAGATAGATACTAACTACGCGCTAGTAGTATACTAGAGTAATAGATCTAATAAGTGCTTATAAAGATAAGCTTATCCCTATAGACCTAGTAGTAATATTATAGGGCTAGGCTAGAAGGAGACCTAGCTTAAGCTAACCTTATAATATTTATTCGCTAATAATATATTAACCTAGAGCTTTAAGAGCGGAGGTATTATAAAAAGCTAGATATAATAAGGTAGAAGGAGATATAGTTACTAATATAGTTCTTTATTAAATAGTTAGTAATATATTAGAACTTAGGTATAGTTAGTATAGAAAATAGCAAGGCTAAGGCTTATATATTATACTTCTAACTAGCCCCCTTTTTATATAAGGAGCTTAAATATTAGAAAGTTAAAATATAAAGACTAAGGGATATAGCTATAAAAGCGGAATGCTTATAGGAGATATATTACTAATAGGGTAGCGAGACCCTATAGAGCGAAAGTAGGAAGTAATATATAAGTAAAGAGTATATACTAAGGGTCCCCCTTATAGCGAGGGCGAGCTAAAGGGGGGGCTAGTAAAGCTCTAGCTATAGAACTACGCGAGGTACCTAGAGCCTAATACCTTATTAACTAATTAGTAGCACGTTATAGGGATCTAATAGGGGCTAGCTTATATTTAGCCCTAATATATAACCTATAACGTCTAACCCCTTAGTATACTTTAGCTATAAAAAGAAAGGGTATAGGAGGGTAAACTACCTAGATAAATAATAAAGTGCGAATAAAATACTAGTAGGATACTAAGCGTTTACTAAGAAGGTAAGGGTTAATATAATCTAATTTACGAGGGAGGTTAAAGAACTTAACCTATTAGAAAATAAATAAGCTAGGGGACTATACTAATAACCCCTATACTTATATTAAAACTAGATACTTTCCTAAGAGGAGATATTATAAAGGGATAGGTAATTATTCTCTAGAACGTTACTAAATAAGAAGTAGTAGTAGATCTAGGTAAAGAGAACGACTTAGAGGGCGAAGTAGAATTACTACTAGAGCTACTTAGTAAATAAGTAATATTTAATAAGTAGTTAGTAAAGGAATACCTAGCCCTAGAGGGCGCGGAATTAAGCTTAGAATTACGCCGCAGCCCCTTTGCAAAAAGACTATAATAAATTCACCTAGTTTGCAGGTATAATTTAGGAAATACTATATAGGTATTTTAACTTATACCCTATACTAGTTAAGGAAAATAATATAAGAACCTTATATATTCCTACTACTCGTAAGTAAACCCTCTAAATATTACTATATAAAGTCGGATACGCGCCGCACTAGGGCTAATTATATTAGAGCTAAATAGGCTACTAAGGCTCTTATAGCCTAGAAACGCCCTCGCTTAACCTTCTAGTAAGGTGCTACGAAAGCTACTATATAAGATAACTCCTTAACCTAAAAGGTTAACCTTCTAGTAAGATACTAAAGGTAAACGCTATTATATAAGAGGTAACTCTTTAACTAGAGAGGTCTTTCCTAAGAGGTTCTTATAGCTAGAAGCATAAGAAGCTCTGCTACGAGCAGGGCCTTATGCCTCTCCCTTATCCTTATCCTTATCCCTTAACTATATTAGCACTAGACCTTATATATAAATATGCTAAGCCTGAGCGAGGCACGCCCTTTAGCGTAAATAACGCGGAGGGGATCGCTAGAGAGTTTAGCCTCGATACGATCGATGAAACCCGCTCCTTTATTAACTACTCCGCTACACACAGAGGGCGCGGAATATACTATTAACTTAGTTAAAAAGAAGAAACCTCTATATAAGCCTATCTACTTACTAAATAAGTACTAGCTAAAGGAGCTCTATTAATATATTACTAATAACTAAGTAATAGGACGGATTTAACCCTTAATAAGCGAGGTAGGCGCCCCTATTCTCTTTATACCTAAGAAGGATAGATCCTTATGCTTTTATATAGATTATTAAAGCCTTAATAAGGTAATACTAGGCCTCTGGCCACTGCATAGTGATTTTACCTGCTCAAGTGCAACAGACCTTCTAACTCCGCGCCTCCTAACAATACACAGCCTTCGGTCACGTGGTGGCGCGCGTCCGACTCTGTGCGGTAATATTCAGAGGGTTTGCTTGCGAGTAGTAGGAACGTATAGGGTTCCTATATTGTTTTCCTTAACTAGTAGAGGGTATAGGTTAAAATACCTATATAGTATTTCCCGAATTATACCTGCGAACTAGGTGAATTTGTTATAGTCTTTTTGCGGAGGGGCTGCGGCGTAATTCCGAGCTCAATAAGGTAATACTAAAGAACTAATATCTACTCCCCCTTATTAGTAAGCTATTAAATAAGCTTTAGGGATTAAAATAGATCTTAAAAATTAACCTTTAAGATATATATTACTATATCTATATTAAGCTAGAAGACCGCTAGAAGATAGCTTTTAAGACTTATTATAGGTACTTTAGATATATTATTATACTATTTAGACTTATAAACGCCCTAGCGACGTTCTAGGTATATATTTACTAAGCGCTCGCTAAGCTACTAAATACTTATTATATTACTTATATAGATAATATTATAATCTACTCTAAGATAAGAGAGTAGTATATAAAGGACTTTTGCTAAGTGCTCTATAAGCTTTGCTAATAGGCGTTATATACTAAGCTTAGTAAGTATAGGTTCTACTAATAATAAGTAGAGTTCCTAGGGTATATTATTATACCTAAAGGTATATTAATAAATTAAACCCGTATCTAAGCTATTACTAAATAGAAGCTACCTAAGATATATAGGGAGATCTAAGTCTTCCTAGGATTCTATAATTTCTACTATAAGTTTATTATAAGCTATTTAGGTATTATAGCCCCTATAATATCCCTACTAAAGAGTAGCGAGAATAGTAAAAAGGGAAGTGAATTTTACTAGCTAGAAGAGGCCTAATAGGCCTTTAAATAGCTCTAAGCTGCTTTCTACTTAATAACTATTCTCTAATATTAGGACCTAACTTATAAAATAAGGGTTAAAATAGATACTTCTATAAAAGCTATATCTAATATCCTATTATAATATATTAATAGCTAGTAGTAACTAGTTACTTATTATTTATAAAAGCTTAGTAATACTAAGTAGTATTAGGGAGCAGGCTAATAGGAGCTTCTCGCTATAGTTAAAAGCCTAAACTACTAGGCTTACTACCTTTAGGGTATATTAAAAAGGTTTATAATCCTAATAGATTACTAGGTGCTAAAGGGAGTTATTAGTATATTAGTATAGGACTTTTAGGGAAAGCTCGCTAGATAGAAATATAAACTCTTAGTATTTAACTTTAACTTAGAGTATAGGTCGGGGGTTATAAACCTAGTAAATAAGCTATCTAGGAGGCTAGACTATATAAAAGGGGAGGTAAAATATAATAATATACTCCTAACCCTAGCGAGGAAGCTAGGGTTTATTAGTAACCTACTAATAAACCTCTAGATAAGTATTATTACTTTATAAAATAATATAGAGACCTTAAGAGTATTTATTAACGCTATAAGGGCTAATATAAAATAACGCCCCTTCTAGATAGATAGCTCTAGGGGCGGAGACGCCTTAGTCTCTAGTTAGTATAGCGCTCTATAGTAAGCTAATACTACTATAACTATAATAGCTATAATAACCTAATACTAAAAAGCAAGGGAAGATATAGAGAACGCTTAGCGAGAGGTTACTAACCTAGAGGACTCGCTTAGAGCTAGGGTTATTATAGTATAGTAGTATATCCTATGCTAAGTTATAAGGGAGCTTATAATAAGCGAAATAACGTATAGTTAGTAACCCTCTAAAGTAATAGAAAGTCTTATCTATAGACTATAAGCTAATAACTTATACTACTAGACCTAATTAGAGAGGGTATATAGACTAGCTAGTAATTATAGGGGCTATATAATTAATAGCTATAGAACTTTATTCTATAAGGGAAGGTTAGAGATACCCTAGGAGAGGTCCCTAAGACTTAAAATCCTTTGCTAATATTATAATAACTATAGAGCGGGTTATATAGGGGTAAATAAAACTACTAAGTTAATCTTAAGGAAGTTCTACTAGCTAAACTTAGCTATAGATATATATAATTATATTACGGGGTGCTATATATACTAAGGGATCCAGGTTCTAAGATATAAGCCCTATAGAAAGTTATACCTACTACCCCTACTAGTGCACCCGTTTTAAGAAATTAGTATAGACTTTATTACTAGACTACTACTAAGCTATTAGTATAAAAGCGGGGAGTATAACGTAGTTCTCGTTATTATATACTAGATAACTAAGTTTACTATATTTATCCTAATAATAAAGTAGCTAATAGCTGCTAAGTTAGCGCGGATTATCTATAAATAGGTTAAGTACTATTTTAATACCCTAGAGAGTATTATTAGTAACTAAAATAAGCTCCTTACTAGCTAATATTAAGAGGAATTTATAAGAGAGAGGGCTATTAAGCGCTGCCTCTCTACTATATATTACCCTTAGACTAATAGGTAGTCTAAAAGGATATACTAGATATTAGAAAAGTACTTATAAGTATATACTAGTAACTTACTATAAGAATAAGCTATCTAGTTACCTAAGGCTAAGTTTATATATAATAATAGTCGCTATAGTACTACTAGCTACTCGCTAATAGAGGCCCTATATAGCTACTACCTACGCTACGTGGAATATATAACCCCTACGAATAGGGTTATAATATAAGGCGTAAGGGAGTAAATCGAATATATCTTAAAGCTTTATAAGAGGGCTTAGGAATAGTAATAAAAAGCTACTAAAGTATAAGCTAAGTATTATAATATAAGGTATAAGGAATAGACCTACTATTAGGGATAAGTTATTAAGCTATTAATAAAGAACTTCTAGTTTAAGAATAAAGAACTAGCGCTTAGGTTTATATAGGTAGCTATTATAGAACTAATTAGCACGTAAGCTTATAGAGTTTATTTACTATTATAGTACTAAAGGATATATAATATATTCTTAGTTACCTTACTAGAGCTATAGGATAATCGCTAAGTAAGTAGCAAAGGCTTACTTATATACCTAGAGCTTAAGGATAAGCTAGAGGAATAGGAGGTTAAAGAGATCGTTATATAATAAGGCGTTAGTAATAATATATAGTACTTAGTTAAATAAATAGGATAGCCTATAGAATATAATATATAGGAGCCTACTAAGAACTTAGTAAATATATAAGAGGCTATTCGCAAGTTTAATAGATAATATAAGAGGGCTTATAAGAAGTAGGATAACTAGCTACTAAAACTACTATAATAGGTTAGTAATTATAAACCACGAGATTATAAAATAGAACTTAAATTAGAAGTAAAACGTTAATTAAATTAAGTAGCGAATTATCGCTAAGGCTATAGCGAAAAGGGGTATTATCCTATAAAGGGGAAAAGAGCTAACTATCTAATTAGTTATTAACTTCTTAAGATAGCTACGGGGGTAACTACTATAACCGCTATAACTACGAGTAGTAATACTACGACTACTATAGTAACTAGTCGCTAAACTAGCGCTATTAGTATTCCTACTATTACTACCTATAAGCTAACTACTAGCTAACTTACTACTAGCGCTACTACCTAACTCGGTACTAGAACTATTATTATTAGAGATAGTAATAATAACCTTAGCTCTCTTAGTCTTCTTTACTAACTCTTTACTACTACTTTAGCTATACTTAGTAGGAGTACTAAGGTAGGAGGCGTAGGAGATAGGGCGAGTACTAGTAATAGTAATAAAGCAGGAGGGGATATTATTAGTAGTATACTTAGCGAGATTTTCCTAAAGCTCCTTATTAAACCTAGGGAAAAAGGTAATATTATACTTATAGGTATATATAGGGACTAGCTTTATTAAAGGGTTATTAAGTAGGTAGTTAATCTCGTTATAAAGGTAGTTAATAGGATTATTATTCTAAATATATACTAGCTAGGTAGCGTTTAGGCGCTAAAGAATATTAATGCTATTATAAAGGGTACTAACCTAAAAACTAGTAGTTAGTAGGATATAATTAATAAGGGAATAGTAAGTAATAGCCTATATAAACTAAGATATCGAGCGCGAGGTACTTATAGATTAAGGTAAGCTCCTAGAGCTAAAGCTACTCTATATTATAGCTACTACTACTAGTAGTAAGATTATAGATAAGCTTAGTAATATAGTCGCTAAGTATAGCTAGAATATAGTAATAATAAAGAGGGGTTAGGATACTATTATACTACTAGATCTAGATCTAATAGAATATATTCTAAGTTATCTAGGCTACGCCCTAAAGCTCCTAAGAGACCTAAAAAACGTTAATATATAATAACCTATTAGTAAATTAGTAGAGACTTATAGTAGTATATTTCTTTTTATTAAAATCGTAATAGATATACTTCTATGCGTGCTCGCTATATATATAGCGAAGGTAGATAATATCTTAATATATTTTATAAAAATAGCTAAGGTAAGGATAGCTATTATTAGTATTACTAGTAAGATCGCTAGAAAGAATCTTAGGATTATAGAGGTATTTTATAAGAACTACGCTTATATGCGCGATATAAGATATTATAGAAAGCTATTAGCAAAAGGCTAGAGAGGGATATAAATAAGATTAGAAGAGAAAGGGAGAGAACTTAATAATTATAGTAAAAGCTTATAAAATAAGCGCTAAAATAGGAGAAGTAGCTAGATTAAAAGAGATTATAAAGAGGAGAAATTCCAACTAGGTTAGAAACCTTAAAAAGAAAATACCCTTTTATATTTTAAGTTACTAGGTAATAAGGCTAAATAATTACTAGTTATATACTACTAGATAGTCGTATAACTATTAGTAACTAATTAAAAAATAATAGTAATAATCGAAATTTAAAATTACCTATAACGCGCTAGGAAAATAAAAATACGTTATTCGCTATAACTACCTAGATCTAGCGTAGAGGGCGAGAGTAAATAATATAATAAAAGTATAGAGACGCCGCCCTATAGTTAGTAATAATATCCGTAATAATATAGAGCTATATTACCCTACTAGTACGCCTTAGGGACTAAAGCTTTAGAGGGGGGGGGGCAATTATAAGGAATAATAGCAGGTATAGGATATAGAGCTAACGCTATTAGTAAAACATTAGCAAATTAGCAGTAAATATATATACTCTTAAGAAAACTCTATAAGCTAGAGATTTAGAAGGTTAAGTAATAATTTAATATAACTACGCATACCTACGTTTTAGTATTCTAGCCTTTCCTAGTGTAGGCCTATAGCTATACTCTTATAGCCTTTTAATACTACTATACCGCGCTACCTAATTATAATACCCCCTATATAAGCACCTAAAGGTTTTTAACCTAAATAAACCTATATATAAGTAGCCTATTAAAAGCCTATTTATAGACCTTAATATAGAGGGATATAAGAGCCTAGCTTAGAGTGCTATTACTAAATTATAGAAGTTCCCTAACCTCTTCCTTATTAATTATAATTACTTAGGCAAGGGTTAGAAGGTTACTCTTACTCTTAATAATATAATATAGTTATTCTAAAATAACCCCGATTTAAGTCTTATTTAGATTTAATATTAGCTTATAAAGAGAGCTACTTAAGGTACTAAGTCTTAAGCCTTGTATATTAGATATAGCCTCTGGCCACTGCATAGTGATTTTACCTGCTTAAGAGCAATAGACCTTCTAACTCCGCGCCTCCTAATAATATATAGCCTTTAGTCATGTGATCATCTCCTAACTATAGCTATACTTATATATGCCCTACTAGATAGCCTCACGATCTTTAACTTTATATTAATAATAATACAGTTTTTAATTATTTAATAGATTATAAAACTATTAACTTTTCCTCTTGCGCACTAACCGCGCTGCTAATACCGCCTCTATTACTACTTCATCCGCTAGTAGCTATGCCGTCGTTAGTAACGCTCTCCCTATTTAGCGTAAGCTATACTTACTAACCCCTAATAGGCCTAGGCTGCCTAAGCTACCTCTGCCTTAGTAATATAGAGGACCTGCTTAAAGAAGGGCTACTCTATAAGGTATATAATAACCTACTAAACTTCTACTACTAAGTTTACTTACTTAGCTCTAATACTATTACGCCTTATAAAGTCCCCTATAGGGGTATTAAGGTAAGCCCTCTTAAGGGCTATCCTAATAATATACTCTCTATATATAGTAGAGTAGTTAATAAAGGAGTAGGTTTTATTAATTATATTAAGGCTAAACTCTCTAGCGATCCCCTCTATATTATTTATATTAAAAGGAATACCTCGCTTAGGCTTAGTATATTTATATATAGGGTCTAATACTAATATAGTTAAGGATTTATTATAAGTTAATTAAGGATAATAGAAGAGGGAGAGGTATAAAGCCCTACTTATAGCAGAGCTTCTTATACTTCTAGCTATAAGAACCTCTTAGGAAAGACCTCTTGAGTTAAGGACTTATCTCTTATATAATAATATTTATAATACCTTATTAGAAGGTTGACCTTTTAGGTTAAGGAGTTATCTTATATAATAGCTTTTACCTTACTAGAAGGTTTAGCGAGGGCATTACTATAAGAGCCTTAGTAGCTTATTTAGCTCAAATATAATTAGCCCTAGTATAGCGCGTATCTGACTTTATAATATTTAGAGGGTTTACTTATACGTAGTAGGAATATATAGGGTTCCTATACTATTTTCCTTAACTAATAGAGGATATAAGTTAAAATACCTATATAGTATTTCCCGAATTATACTTATAAACTAGGTAAATTTATTATGGTCTATTATATACCTGAACTAGGTATTAATTTACTTAGTCAAAGTCGACTTAATAATATAGATATAGCCTCTATTATATGGCAGAAACCTATTCTATATAATATATACAATGACCGTACTATAGCTACGGGCTATAAGTCTAATAACCTCTATCTCTTTAAAATACCCTTGAATTAGGGTTATAAACCCCCCTTAAAGAGGAATAATAATAATAATAATAACAAAGATCTATATAAACTATAGCATGACCGTCTAGGTCATATAAGCTATAAATATCTTAAACATCTTTCAGATAATACTGAAATAAATAATAACCTTATAAATAATAATAATAATAATAATAATAATAAGGCTATGAATATAACAAATCTTCCACCTTATGAAGCCTGCCTTAAGGGTAAGTTTATTACTAAAGTTAATAAAGAATTAATATATAATAAAGATCTAGATTATCTAGATTATATAGCCTCAGATCTTTATAGACCTATAAGTCCTAAAACCTATAGTTACTATAGGTAGTTTATAATATTTATTAATAAATATTCCCGCTTTGCGTGGGGAAAACTATTAAGATATAAGACTATAGAGTCTATTACTAAAGCCTTTAATGAATTTAAGGCCAAACTTAATAATAATAATAATAATAATAATAAGCGTATAAGAGAATTTAATACGGATAGTAGACTAGAATTTACTAATAAACGTATTAAAAGTATATATATAAATAGTGGTATTATCCATAATATCAGACCTCCTTATACCTATAAACTAAACGGATTAATAGAGCGTATTATACGCACTATTATTAATAAAACTAGGGCTATTTTATATAACTCTAGT
>JAVHLU010002878.1:0-14956 GCA_036785755.1 Colletotrichum ledebouriae
ACCTTAATAAATAACTATAGTATATATAGTTATATACCTATATAATATCTCTTTAATAATACTTTAATAACTATAAAACATAAAGTAGTAACTATAAAACTATTTCCTTCATGGAATAAATACTTTAAAAATCTATATAAATTCTAATAATAGCAATAACCTTATATATATATATATATATATATATTTATAATCCTTAGCTTTATAGCTATAAAAATACAGAAGTTATGCACGGACCACATAGTGATCCGAGCGCGATTTCTGCTTAATAAGCTACTGCTTTGCAGTTACGTTTCAGAATATCTTACCCCTTACTTCGTGAGGGCAGGATTTATAACTTAGAAATAACATTAACAATAACATTAACAATAACATTAACAATAACATTAACAATAACATTAACAACAACATTAATAATAACATTATTAATACCATCAATTAATTCCAGGGAAAATACCTCCTTATGCTTAAATTTATCAGCTTTTATCACCATATTACTCAGCCTATTAATATCTATTATTCAGGCTGTTTTACCGCCCCTTTTGCTACTTATATACCTATTCTTACATAATTAGCTAGTAAGTCAATAGTAATTAGCTAGTCTCTTAGCCTAGAGGTAAGAGATACCTCTAGAAGTAAGATTTAAACGTAACTTAGCTAATTTATATTACTTATGTTAGCTAGTATTTACTTAAATTTAAATAAGAAAGTTATTAAGGCTTTATTTTCTTTTTTATTAAATAGTTTATAATTAAGCTATAGCTTATAATTAGATATTCGAATCCTTATAAGTCTAATTAAAATAAGTTATAAAATCCTCTAGGTTATATTTTCTATTATTATTATAAGCTCTATAGAAAGTAGAGATTACTTATTAAAAAGTAATATTTAAATAAGAGTTAATAAGGTATTATATCTTTATATTTATAGAGTAGAATGCTTTATTTATAGTAATCTTATATCTTATTTATTATCCTCAAGAGGTATATTCCTTTTATTTATTTAAAAACTTTAGAAATAGGAGTAATAGCTTCTAATATATTATACTAGATATTACTAATACCTTACTAATAATATTCATAAGGTTTTATATAGTTATATATTAGCTATTCCCCTACTTAACCTCTTATAACTATTACTAGAGAGACTCTAGTATTACTATTAAATTAATATATAATAAATTATATTAAGTTTTAGCTATATTATTATTAACTATTTTACTAACTAATAGGGAGGAATACTTAACTTACTATTATTATTAGAATAATAAGCTTAAATATATAAGAGGTTAGATCTAAGTTTATTTAATAATAAGTTATTATAATATTATTTATTTAAGCTAGAGAGGAAAAGGAGAAGTTTTCCTCTATAATAGAGATTTTATTAATCTATAAAAGAGTACTAGGTAAGCCCTAGGTAAGCTCTAGGTAGCTCTCTAAGTAGTAAGCCTAGGTAGAAGCCTAGGTAAGCTTAACCCGGGCATAGCTTATAATAATTTTTTTACGCTAGAATTAGCCTTATTGCTAAATTTCGCTATAAAAATAGCTAATTAATAGATAAAATAACTCTCTATTCTTCCTATACTAAAACGCGCCCCTAAAATAATAATAATTTTAGCGATAACCTCTAGGGCCTTAAAACCCTAATAAATATACTACGATCTTAAGGTACTTTAATAGATAGTAGGTATAAATAGGTATAGCGTAGTATTAGAAGATTAGCAAATATATTAGGTTTAGCTCGGGCTAAATACCAAAACTGCACCATCAAAATACTAGCTACCGCTCAGGACCCCGACACTTCTCAACCCCCGATGGCCCCATTCGGATCCACGCTCCACTGATTTGAACCCGTTGCGTGCAGTGCGGTTCGTTCGTTTCTCGCAAGCTGCACACCACGGACCACCTTCTATTCGACCACCTCACACCCACAGACACGACAGAGGAACCTGCAACGGACCACCATTCTTTTTACCGTCCTTCTTCTTCGTACCTTGCTTGAGTTGCTACCCCATTCGCTGCCTACGCCCGCCCGGTCTGAGGCAGCCTCTGGTTCTTTCTCACGCACATACCACCACCCTCACGCATACACACCACACTACTTTATTCTTAGGCATTCTATTCTACACCTTCATTCTGGAATCATAGCTAGGCCCGTATGTCGCCTGCGGGACTGTTCACATGCCCGTTTCCCAAGCGGCAAGCAGGTGCACGGTTGTACAGTTTATCCCAACAGAGAACACTACCTACTATGGAACTGGATGAGGTGCTGATGCTTTGTAAGGTGTGAGGTGGTGTACCGTACTAAGGTAGTCTGTACCCTGTTTCCCTATCGCTCCATGGCTCCATCTGCAGCCAAAGGTGTGTGTGAACGTGTACAAGTGTACATTGTACCTGTAGAGATCGTCTGGATGGTTGGATGGATGGCTGCGAAGTGGTCCAAGGTGCCACCTCCCACCCGCCCATCTTTGCATCGTTCCCATGCCACTGCTGCCGCAAGTGCCGCATCCAAGAAACAATGTACCTTACCTTGACCCTTCACACCTTTCTCTACACCGCGCCTCTGCACTTCGTACATAACCCGGGGTCATGTCCACCGCTTTCTTTTCTTCTCTGCGCGAGCCTCCTCTCTCGTCTCCAACCCTTCCTTTTCCTTTTCTGTGAAGGTCTCCAGTACCAAGCGGCTCCTAACGTCAAGTTGGAGTCGTGGAACCTGAACTGGCCCCTCCGTTCACTTGGCCTGGTCCTGAGGTCAACCACCAAACCGTTTGTCTCCCTTTCCCTCATATCTCCCAAGATTCTGTTCCCCAGTGGGGTTGTTATCAAATACCATACCGGTCCAGCAACCGACAGCTGCAAACTGCCCATGGCGAGGGCATATACTTGGCTTCTGGCCGGGTTCTTGTGTGCGCAGTACAATTCAGAAACCTGAGATCCTATCGATCGGGCTGGCCCATCCAAGGAGGAACGAATCGTAATACCGTCCAATGTCGAATAATAAGATGCTCCTGGCTGCGGCCTGGCTCGACACTTGGTCAATCTATACCGGAGCGTTCGCACTGAGTGACGGAAACGGAATCAATGGCATTGACAGCACAACCGGCACCGAGGACGAGCACTTTGGCAAAGAGAAGGGCAAAGGGAAAGGCAAGGGTAAAAGCAGAGATCAAGGTCCCTCGTTCAACCCCGACTTTGCTGAGCTTCCACCTGCCCAATCTGGTAGAGTCGATGCACCAATCGACGGAACTATCAAAAACAGCATGGAAGAAGTTAAGGGTGGACCAGGGGGAACAGAAGGTGTGATCTGGCGAAGCACTCAGCACAAACTCCTAACCCGAACGGACCTATCAACCTATATGGGAACTTTGCTGTCACTTCCAATAACCAACCTCTGATTGCCTGATTCGACCTTCTCACATCACCTCACTCGAATTTTACGGATCACCTCTCACTCTGAAACAGCGAGCCACTCTGGACATTTCCTTCAGCTCTTTCTCATCTCATCTCATCTACTTGTCCTGAACCTACATGCTAACCTTTTCATAGCTGTGGCAGCTGAGGAACCACCACTCCTCCTCCGTCAGAAAATCCCCAGGAGCAACCCCCTCAGGAAGCTGCTCAGCAGAAGCCTCCCCCTCCGCCTCCTCTACCCGAGGAGTTTCCGCCGCCGCCGCCGCCGCCAACAACACCGCCGCCTCTGGAAACCACTCCCTCAGGACCCCCTACTACAACTCGCGTCGAGATCAAACCGTCTTCGATAACGTCTTCTTTTGTTCCTGTACTTTCTACTTCACGCCCGGCTGCTTCCTTCGTTTCATCTCTTTCAACTCAGAGTCTCCCACGTGCGACCTTACCTGCGCCCAAGCCTCTTTTCCCTCGACCAAGCTCAGCACCCGCTTTTTCCGTACCAAGCTTCCCTCAGCCTCAGTCAAAGCCTCAACCTCCACCGAATTCACAACCTACCAGGCCTCCTCCGCAGAGCTCAGTCGCCCCAAGGCCATCTGCTACAGCTGTCAGTCCCGTAGCGTCATCGCCGCCACGTCCACCGCAGCAGCCGCCAGCCTCGACGACATACCCGCCCATCCAGACGCTGCCTCCTGCCCAGACAACTGATGCTGGCAGTCGACCATCAGTCCCTCCAGCGCCAGCCGCACCAAGATCAACTTCCCTGACGGATCAACAAGGCGTCATGCCTGGCAACAACTCCCAGGGCTTCGAGGGCGATCGGAGCCTAGTTATCGCCCTCAGCACTATTCTCTCGGTTCTTGGTGTAGCGCTGATCGTCTTGACCATCTGCTTGTGCTACCGTTACCGGTATGGCCGCTTACCATTGGCAAATCGGTGGAGCCGTAGGGGCCCATTCGCTCAACGCGGTATCACCCCTATCGATGACGAGGAGATCGAGTCCTGGAAGGCCAACCGGTCGATCGAGAAGTCGACTACCATTATCGTTGACAAGCATGAGTCTGTGCCTGCTGTTCGCAAACCGCCAAGCGCGATCGTTTACCAAAACCCCAACTCATATCAGTCTCGCGCGTCATCCGAGGTCTCGCCGCGTACGCTCTATCACAACAAGAAGAGCCTCGAGGTCCCGAACACCCCAGTCCTCGCCCGAGCACCCAATGCTCGCGTCGGGCTTACCGACGACACGGTGGAAGGAGACCTTGCTTTTGTTCCTTCGCCAAAGCGTCAAAATTCGAGATTGTCCAAATTGCCGCCTACGTCTTCTCGCCACGGCAGACACCGTAGCTCTCGCAGTAGCGCAAGTGTCGGCAGTTTGCGAGACCACTGGCTTGGCTACCAGACTGACGTCGAGTTTTTGCCGCGCACATCTACCGATCCTTACGCACACATGCCTTCGTCAGCTCACTCGGACGGCAGGCACAAACGCATTTACTCCGACAAATCGAACCCTCCACGGCTTTCACTAGACAAGGAGTATCGTATGGGTGGTCTCTCACCCCGCCCGTACCCGCGGTCGTCTGAGATTGGCCTGGCCGTAGGCTGAGGCTGCGATCTGGATCTCAGCCTTCACCCAAGGACTTGAACCCTTGGCATTGTGCCGTGTTTTACACCTACTTGCCGACGATACCCTGTGCTCACTCCCCACGGAGATCACATACACGCCGCTCCCAAAAACTACGTTCGTATCAGCCCTTGCGTTTCCGCGGGCCTGGGAAGTGCGGGGTGCCATCTCATGGGCATCTGTTCCACAAATCATGGATGGCAGCTTATTATAACACCTTGTGTCTTGGCACTTCAACTGACCAAAAGTGGTGTGAAGGTGTGTGCGCCACTCGCCTCAACACAGGATGTGAATCAAAAAAGCAGCATTCGTCACCGCCGAAATTGCTGAGTACTGGCGGCCTCTTGCTACCGTCCACGGAATGGCTACGCCGGAAGACACGGCGGACGTGTGCAATGCAAACTTAGTCACACTCTCGTATATATTCCTCTTAACTGAAGGAGCATACCTCACTTCGCCATGGATAGAGTGCATGTCATGCAAGTCTTGATGTCTGAGAAGGCATCTTGTTTCCTTTTTGTCTTACAGATCGAAGTCCTTGGAACACCACAAGTTGGGTTGGTGATGGAAATACCCCTATGATGAACGAATAAACCACAGCTACGACGCAGCAAGTTTTTCAATTGGTACCTATATTCATGGAAACAACTAGGGCATACAAGTTGAACTAGCCCAAAATCACAGATTACACACAATTACACAAATGTTCAATATTTCCCATCATTTGTTAACGGCCTCAGAGTGTCGTAACCTTGGTGACAAGGATAGCTTCGGCAGAAACATGTCGACAAGCATAGCTGCTATAGCAGTAGCTGCCCCAGCGAACATCATTGCATGTCATAAGCCCGCCTAATCAGGAACTTGTTGCGCGTGAGGGAGGCGATTACGACCGACATCCACACACGTCAGTTCTTGCGCTAGCACCACCATTCTATCCTCTTCGTGAAACAAGCAGTACAAAAGGGGAGGGGGGCTATAGCACGATGTTGCTGCCTGGTACTGGGGAGAAGGTCAGTTCTCGATCACGATCAAGGTTTCTGCGAAAGCGGTCTCCCTGTTCCGTATTTTGGTGGGTCGAGGATGGGGCGGCAAGCCACGCGTGCGACAGATGCCATCCCAGCATGAGGGACGCGATGACGGCAGAAGGTGAAACACCGCGCTTGCGGTCGTCGGATGGACGTGCGAATGACAGCCCCAGGAGCGCGACAGATGACGGGCGGGGTAGACAAGAGTCTTTGTAGTTTTCTTTCATCACAATCCCTGTTCCACACCCAGAATCAGTTCGCCAAGCTCACCCTGGGCGGGTTGTGAGTGAGACCGGCGGCAGATCGTCTGCTTCTGGTGCCTTTTGGAGGGGAGACGGAGGGATGTGTTTCTTATCGAAGCCAAGAATGCAATGCAGTAAAGTCAGTTGAGGTCCAGTTGGTTCGACGCCCGTCCTGATCGGGGCAAGGCATTTTCGTCGTTTCTTTTTGACAGGTGCCTGCGAGGTTGAGTTTGCTTGTTCTCCTTTTGGCTTCACTTGACAGTTGTTCCTGGTTTTCAACATGGTTTACTTGACAGGCATCTTTTGTGTTCTAGAGTTGCCTCATATGCGAACCTGCGGCGTCTTTGGCATATATCGTTTTGTGATGGCGGGGTGTGAGGGCAGTGAGAGGCTTCAGGTTGGTTCATCGGGCAGAACAGGACGAGTCATGATTGTGAGATGCGAGATGCGGGGTCTGCGACATGAGATCTAAGGTGTCTGTTTGATGAGGACGAGGATACAGCCTTCTCCGTGACCCGCGGCGTCGGTCATTGATCGTTTATTTATTTTCCCCCTCTCGCGTGTCGAGAGGGGAGGGCGTTGGTTGACGACGGTTTTGCTCGTTGTCGTTAAGTGCGACGAAAGGGATGAAGCAAAAGATGAGAAGAGATGAGGTTTTTTTTTCGTGGATGAGCCGAGGGGTACGTCATTATGTCCGAAGACACGGCTTTGATCGGGGGTCTTCGCAACCGGGTGAGAAGGAACTTGGCTCTGCGGGTCTACGAAGTGAAGCATGCCGGCTATTGAGAGCATTAGAGTAAGAAGCGGAAGGAGAAATAAGGTCTCAAGCTGAGGAGTGTCATGGTTGATTTTCACTATCAGTCGTAGATGAGGTGAGCAAGGACAAAAAAGGTAGGATTGCACTTTACGCGTTCTCTCTTGATAGTGGGGCAAGTCGCGTACGACGCGCTCGCTGGGTCGTTGCTCGTTGGCCAACGCTGCCGCCGCGCTCCTGTCCTGTGCCTTACTCTCACAGACAAGAGCCTCAACCCGCTCATGTGTCTTGAGTGACATCTCACTCACTAAACGCGCTAAATCGATCACGGAAACGACAGACCGTCAGTTCTGGGCGTCTTCTAACCCATAAACGCAGATACCCACCTCCAAGACCCGACCTCAACCACGACAACGACGGCTCATCCCGCTGTGACACCCTTCGTCGTTCCCCTAAGAAGTGGTGTGAGAGAGAGAGAGAGCGAGGGAGAGAAAACTTCAACGTCTCACCAATCCTCGACATCTACGCCTACGCCTCAAGTTGAACACCCCTCCGACCGCACTCCTTCCTCACGAGGGGCCAGGGAAACGAACTCCCCGCATTCGACCACCGCTCAAAAGTCAATCATCAAGACCGGTTTAGGCAACCTTGCTCAACCCAAAACAAAATCAAAAAAATCTCAAATCCACCGTACAACACCACCCAGAAGCCACAAGCCCAACCCAACCCTGCGCGCATACACACACATACACAAACTGACACAAAGATGCCTCCGCGCAAAAGCGACGCCAGCCGCAAGAGCAACGTCTCGACCGCCCGATTCGCCGTAATGGACGGGGACCAGGCCTCCACCAACACCCCGACGACGGGACCGATTCCCGCCACTCCCGCTGCCGCTGCTGCTGCCGCTGTTTCGGCTACCTCCTCCAGCGCGGCTGCGGTTGCGGTTCCGACACCCGACTCCGGCAAGGCCTCATCATCAACACCGCTTACGACGACCGAGAAGCCCGAGAAGATGGCCAAGGAGAAGGTCGACAAGGATGCTCTCACAATCGAAGTACGGCTACTTGGGACCCCGTCCGGATAGAAACTTCTACAGGGTTGGCTGACGAAGAGCTCAGGATCTAAACTTGCCCAAGTCCGTCATCACGAGACTAGCAAAGGGCGTGCTTGCACCCAATGCGCAGATCCAGGCAAATGCCGTCCTGGCGATGAGCAAAAGCGCTACTGTCTTCATCAACTACCTCGCAGCACAGTGCGTTATCTTCAGCCTCCCTGCACCCCTATTTGTTCCGGCCTGAAATGGATCTTTCTCGCACCACACATCAAGTCTATGAAAGTTGGACGAAATTTCATGCTGATTTTGAATAGCGCCAATCAAAATACCATCAATGCCAACAAGAAGACTGTCAGCGCTGAGGATGTATTCAAGGCTCTTGATGAAATTGAGTTCGGCTTTCTGAGAGAGCCATTGGAACAGGAATTCGCCAGTCAGTCAAACGGCCCCCCATATCGTTGTTTGTCCATCTTCAGCATTTTTTTTTTTTTCGGGAACTCATCTATTCTTTGAATCCTGTCCTATGCCTCATCACACCTCCATAGCCACATCGCTGACAAAATTTCTCAGAGTTCAACCAAATCCAATCTGCGAAACGTTCATCCTACCGCCAAAAGGTAGCCGCGAAGAAGGGCAGCGCAGCAGCAGGAGCCGCAGCAGGCGTCGCGGCCGGAGCTGTCGCCGGAGCCGCGGCAGCCTCTGCAGATGACAGTATCCTTACCACCGCCTCGTCCGCCAACAGCGACGCCCCTCGCGCGAAGAAGGCCCGCGTCGACGACTCCGCCATGGCCGTCGACGAAGAGGCCGACGACGCCGAGACGGAGCCCGAGGACGAGGTCAACGAGGACGAAGATGAAGAAGAGGAAGCGGCGGAGGAGGAGGACGACGACGACGACGAAGACGAGGAAGAAGGTGAGGGTAGCGGCGACGAGACGCAGGATGCGCTCGAGGAGAAGGAGGGAGACGACGAAGAGGAGGTTGATGAGGCTCTCGATGGAGACGAGAGTGACTAGTATACTAATGCGTATTCGCTGTTGCAGCGGTACTCAGACCCAGAACGATTCGAACGATATGGCTCCGGTCTTGTTAGGGTAAAACAGCTTCGGCGTTGAGGTAAAAGCGTGTGAAGACATCTTCGCCTCGAGTTTGTTCATGAAAAACACGCACCCCATACGTAATTAACCGATATTATCAGAAAGGCTTCGTGGAATTGTAGAGTTCGTATTTCCATTTTCCCATCTTCTGCATCCTTACTTGGCAGTGAGATCAGGTTGTACTCGAGCGCCTCTCACTGCTTATTTGTTTCGCTCACTCAACAGCGCCTCGGTATCGTTTTTCTTTTCTTTTTGTCTTTTCTTCAGACATTTAATATCCGCCACTATCAAAAACCGATACCGAAGCGTCGCATATCACACTTTTCCCTACAAACCCCAGCCGCTTCCGGTATCGCGGCTCTCCTCGGGTTGTTACAGACATAGCCGAATGATACGACGGCACTTTTTCCCTTATGCTCCCGGGTCTGTGACAAACTGAGTCGATTTAACAAGAATAGGCACAAACACCACGAATCAGACGCCGATTTACGGCAAACTTCGCTCTGTAACTAACTGGCCAAACTGCGTTTTACTTAGTAGCACCTCGATCTAGACAAAGAAAACAGACATAGACATAACCTCCGACAAGCTCTTTCGCGATGCTGCCCCCTCCCTCCAATCATCTGGGCCCGTTGTCTTGTTTCCTCCGAACATGAATTTCGTTTGCCCTGTAATGAACGCTACCCAATCTTCAATGCAACCACGCGCAGGTTACAACGAACGCGAGAGGGAAAAGAGTTAATCAGTCGCACTGATTTGGTACGCATATTCCCCAGCTGTTCCACCGAGAAGGGAACCGAGGAACCGGTGCAAACTACCTTTTCGCAACAATATCAACAACACCACCGTCATCATACAACACTTCCCCGAGCAGCCCGACAGGGAGAGGAAGGGACGGGGGGGGGGAGCGGCTTTAATACACGCAATCAAGGCAGGCAACCACCACCACGAGCGCCGCCGCCGCCACCAACTGCCTGTAATGTTTTCAGACGAGACGAGACCCTCCAACACCACCCATCACTATTCTTTTACACCTTTCTCCCTGTCTAGTAGTATATCAATGAGGCGAAGGGACTTTAACGCCGTACAAAATAAGCTAGCTTATCAACAAGCTTCCCCTGCGGACCATTTGACTTCGCCCTTGCCTATTTTTCGCTCAGGATACGACAGAAATAAGAGTTTTATGATTTCCGGTCGGATCCGAAATCTAGATGAGATTGGATCTAGGACCGAATCAACCCGTCTCAACACCTTGCTCTTTACCTTTGTGATTCTTGTAGAACTTCGTCCTATCGCGGTGCTTCCCTACCAAGATTAGACATGGTACGACATATGACATGGACAGAATTGATGTTAGCCCACCGGCTCGACGTCCTTGTGGGCTCCATTCATGATGTTGTTTGGAATTCAAAACCTGGTTGTTCCGCTAATTGACGTCTTCGAAACATTGCCCGTCCACTTCCAGGTTAAAGAAAGGCGTCCACCTTAAAGAAGAAACAAGTGAAACCCGGGCGTCCCGATGAGAAGACAACATGAGATGAAGCTCAACTGGCATGGATTATTTCTGCCCGTGCAGTCAAAACCCCCGGAGGATTCCGTCGGAAGAGAACAAAGATTAGGGGGGAAAAAGGAAGAGCCAAACACCAGATACATCCTTATCTAGCAGTACCAGGATCTCTCGTCCTCTCCACCTTGATCCTTTCTTTTTTCCTCCGCTGCCGGGCCCTTTCCCTTTCACCGCCCCGTCGTCGGCCTTCGTGCTTCGGCTGAGAGTTTTGAAGGGCATGTGGAAACAAAAGAAAAGGGGAAAAAACCCTGGACCACATGAGCCCGAACACTTACGAGACAAGGGGGCCTGCTCAAACAGCAAGCACAGTCCATACAGGAAATAAACTGTTCTCTGTGTGTGTGGAAAGGGAGTAACGGGCGTGGCATTCAGGTATGCTCAGCCCAGTCCAGGCTTGAATTGGGAGAGGAAGAGCTAATAAAAGGGGGAAACAAGGGGAGCAATAGTCTAAATAAATATAGTTTTTCTACTCCTACTTTTGAGTTCTCTCTTCCCTCCCTTTAGGTAGCAAAAGGTAGAGTAGAGGGAAGAGGAAAACTATATTTATTTAGACTATTGCTATGAGGGTATCCCTTGGGTGTGTGTAATGCGATATATTGCTAACTATGTGGTGCCCTGTGGGCGGATATATCTATATATCAGTTATACTTATATAACCTAGTAGCCTATATATAGGCTAGCGTAATAGTCTACCCCCTTCTAAAAATGCAGTACCCTTACTACTAATATCTAAACTCCGTTCCTATTGTTATTATTGTCCTCCTATTATTAGGTTTATTTAGTATTATATTATTATTATAATAGGTTATTATAGCTATTATACTTTACTAAATCGGATTATAATATCTATTAGTTATAGTTAGGTCCTAAATATTAGTAAGCGATAAGGTACTACTTACCTAACTTTATATTACGTTCTTATATTATATAGTTAGGAACTAATAACTAGTCCTTAGCTAAAATAAGTAGGATTAGTAGTAGCTATTATCTATATAGATCGAGTTAGCTAGTAGTTAGTTCTAAGTAGTTAACTAAGATAATATTATAGATCTTAAAATAAAGAGGTAGTATAAGCTAGTATATAGATTAGCTAATACGTTCTATAATAATAAATAGGCCTATATAGTGTTATTTATATTTAGGTCTTATAATAGCTACTTATAGTATATTATAGCCTTTATATAGTCTTAGGTAGACCTTATTATTAATATTGAAGAACTTAGTTATATAGCGTTATAGTAGTACTTTATTATAACTACGGTAATAGTAATAGCGTCGTATACTAATATTTATATTACTAGTAGTTAGATAGATATTAGTTATAAGTTATCTACTATTAATAACGGGATATTATTAGGAGTAAATCCCTTAACGATCTTATTTAGGGATAAATATTTTAACGCGGATTAGGTATAATTAAATTTAAATTCTAAGTATAGCAAGTATATTAGCTATAACTTCGGGCTCTTAAGGGTATAGAAGTAGTATTATATAGTAGACTCGATAGCCTAAATTATACGTTCTATCTAACTATTAGTTTAAGGGTAGTATATAGTTATATATAGTAGCGTTATACTAGCTTTATACTATATTAACTTCTATATTATAGATAAGAACTTTAGGTCCTAGTCTAATATAATAACTTTAGGAAATCCCTAGTTAGATAATATTAAGCGATAGGCTAGTTAGGTTCCCTATATCTCTATATTATTAGTTATCTTACTAGGGATTATAAATATCTCTTTAGTAAGTTTATAAACTAAGATAAGGGCTATATTAAATCCTTTACTAGATAGGGGTAATACTAATATAAAGTCGATAGAGATTATATAGTATAGATATAGGGGTAGTAAGATAAGTTATAGGTTGCTATAGGCTTTATATCGTTAGATCTAGAAGACTTAATATTATAGGTAGTTATATAAGTAGTTTTATAGCTATTTAAGGCTATTATATATAATATTATAAAACGAACTCGGATAGCTTATTATAGCAAAGGTAGTTACTATTATATATAATATTAAAGATATTGCTAAAGTAAGATCTCGGGATATATAATGATAGGATATAGTTAGAATCCGTCTTCTATAATAGTCCTCGCTTAATCTAAAATAGTAAGTTAGTATAGTTATCTAGTTTTAGTTTTATATTATTATAGATAATATTAAGTATTCTTTACTATACTAGGTCCGACTTATAGCTATCCTATAGTTTCTTTTTAAAATCGGGTGCGATTTTAATAACTATAGAAGCTAGTTATTATTAGGTCTAAGTAGCCTTAAGAGGGATACTAGCAACCTTAATAGGTTTTAATAGGGGCTATTCTCAAATAGGTAGTAAATAAGTTAGCTAGTCGTTATAGATTAGGTTCTAAATAGAAGGCTTCTAGTTCGTATTATAAGGTATAGTTATAAATACTAGGTCTATTAGGCGGTTATTAGGTACTATATCTAGGGCTCCTAGTATATTAGCTAGAATAGCGTTATTAGCTAGAAGTCGGCTTAACGTATCAGGCACGAGGTAGTCTCTTCTAGGTTTATAGATAATATAAATATCGAATTATAATATATATTGTAAGAATAGGTATATAAGTAGCAAAAGGGGTAGTAAAACAGCCTGAATAATAGATATTAATAGGCTAAGTAATATAGTAATAAAAGCTAATAAATTAAAGCATAAGGAGGTATTTTCCCTGGAATTAATTGATAGTATTAATGATATTATTATTAATATTATTATTAATATTATTATTAATATTATTTCTAAGTTATAAATCCTACCCTCATGAAGTGAGGGGTAAGATATTCTAAAACGTAACTATAAAGCAGTAGCTTATTAAGCAGAAGTCGCGCTTAGATCACTATGTGGTCTATGCGCAATTTCTGTATATTTATAGCTATAAAGCTAAGGATTATAAATATATATATATATATAAGGTTATTGCTATTATTAGAATTTATATAGATTTTTAAAGTATTTATTCCATAAAGGAAATACTTTTATAGTTATTGTTTTATGTTTTATAGTTATTAAAGTATTATTAAAGAGATATTATATAGGTATATAACTATATATACTATAGTTATTTATTAAGGTTTATATAACCCTTATAAGATTATTATAGAATTCTTTAAGATATACCTTCGGTATTCTTACATATATTCTATAGCTTAAATAAGCTTTTTATTAGCTATAGTATATATAGTTAAGTTAGTAATATTATTAACTTAATGGGATTAAATATTAATAATAGCTTTATAGTCTATAAATATTACTATAGGTACGGTTTAGGTAGCTCGGATCTAATATTCGGTTTTAGATATAGTCTATATATAACTAGCTACTTTAAGTTCTATTAATTAGTATCGTTTCTTAGTATTACTTAATATATATAAGATAAAGGTAATTAGCTTAATAGTATTATATAGGGGGTATTGCTTATTAGCTAATATAGGGATAATAGTATCCTTAATATAGAAGACTTATATACTAAAGCTATTAGATAATATATTAAACTTGATATAAAGTTATTATTTAGGTGAGAAAAATATAAGCATTATATTAGTAGTTAATACGTCGTTAAGTATCTAGAAGGCGTTAGATTCCTTTGCTATAAGTATTAGGATATTAATAGTAGTTACTTATAACTTCTAAGCGGGTTTAGATATCTTATTAGTTTTTATAATACTATTATTATTAAGTTATTTATATATTTATAATAGTATTATTTTTCGATCTTTAAGGGGCTTAGCAATCTAAGCGTATTATAAGATATAGTATTATAAGCTAGATGCTAATCCGAGGAAATACTCGAGGGATTATAATATTATTAGGAACTTAATAGCTTTAATAGCTTCTAACTTTAATATAGGAGTACTAAGACTAAACAAGTCGACTGTTTTACCTAGAACTACTACTATAGGGAAGCTAACGTAGGACTTATTAGGTCCTAATGAGATATTAGTATCTAATAGGGCTTTAAGCATATTATATAGGTTACTAAAGTAGTTATCCAGGCCTTTAGAGGTAATAACAATATTATTATATATAAGAATACCGAAGGTATATCTTAAAAATTCTATAATAATCTTATAAGGTTCATATAAACCTTAATAAATAACTATAGTATATATAGTTATATACCTATATAATATCTCTTTAATAATACTTTAATAACTATAAAACATAAAAC
>JAVHLU010002879.1:0-14953 GCA_036785755.1 Colletotrichum ledebouriae
CTTATTAGCTCTTATTAGCTCTTATTAGCTCTTATTAGCTCTTATTAGCTCTTATTAGCTCTTATTAGCTCTTATTAGCTCTTATTAGCTCTTATTAGCTCTTATTAGCTCTTATTAGCTCTTATTAACTCTTATTAGCTCTTATTAGCTCTTATTAGCTCTTATTAGCTCTTATTAGCTCTTTATTAATAACCCCTATATATATAATAAGGCTATAGCTAGTAGTTAGTAAGAACGGGCACTTACTAGTATATTTACGCCTTAATTAAGGTTAGATAGAGTTAGCTATAACTTAGGATTTATAATAGGGAAAATACTAAATAAGTAAATAATATAGTAATCTCCTTATATAATACTCTCTTCTTAATACGCGGTTTTTTATATATATTCTACTATTATTAGAGCTATATATACTAAGAGAGATAACGAGGGATGGGGAATAAGTATACTATAGGCTATACTAAGGAGCAGCTATTTATTCCTATAGCTTATATACTATTTAAAATCTATAGGTACCTTATAAAGAAAACAAATAAGGAGATCCTTTAATGATTACAACCGATCCTTAATAACTCACTCGCTAAACGTAATCCTTAATAACTACCTTATGCTATATTTTAAAGTTTTATTTACTAAGTCTAGTTATAGCTAACTCTATCTAACCTTAATAAAGGCGTAAATATACTAGTAACTACCCGTTCCTACTAGCTACTAGCTAGAGCCCTACTATATATATAGGGGCTACTAATAAAGTGCTAATAGGAGCTATCTAGAGTAGTATAGACTAAACTAAGCTATATAGACTTATATTTATCTAGACTTAGGACGAATTAGCTTAATTCTTTGAAAGGCTAATTAGCTTTTAATATATAAGGGCTTAATAGTAGTAAGAGAGTTTCTTTTCTTAGGTGGGCTTAGCTTCCTAAAAGGTAAAGATTAACCTTCCTAACGGAAGGTATTAATAATAACTTTAATTTAGTTAAATTATAATATCTAATAATTATTAGAAGGTACAGTAAAGACTCCGCTTCCTTTATAGACATTAAATACGAAATTAAAACCCCTCTTTTTCCTATTATTACTACTCCTATATAATAACGCCAAAAGCCCTCTTTTATACTTATATCCCCTATATATTAACCCCCTTATCCCCCTCTAGTAGAGAGTATCTAACCTTTTTTATTTTAGGATACTAGAAATAATACCTAAGGTCTTAGCTTTATAAGGCCTATAGGTTAGAACTAGCAAGCCTAATTTCTACTGGATAAGATCCTTTTATTATACTAACTTAAGAGTCTTACTAAGTTCTATAGTAATAATAACCTTAAGTATAGTAGTAATAAAATAGAAATAGTAGATGCAAAACTCTTTATTCTTAACGATTATTATACTAAAGCTAGTATATCCCTATAGTAATATACTAAACCATTTTCCCTTATATTAAAAGGAGACGCCTAATAGTATTATTTCTAATATATTACTACTAAATACCCCCTATTATTATACACTAAGGTAGTTATAGAGATAAAGGAATACTTTTAAACAGAGGGGTTCTATATTATTAATAAGGAACTATAGGATAATACTATCTTACCTAACCTTATATATAAAAACCGGAATAAATCTATTATTTAAAACCTCGAGATCCTATTTAAAACCCTCTCTATTATTAAACCCGCCCTTAGTAAGGAATCTAATATAGGTAAAGGCCCCCTCTATCTTAAGATTTAAAGCGCTTACTAAGGAGTTTAAGAGTATAGACCTAGCCTCTATAAGTAATCTACTAACTTATAGGACTTCTATAAGTCCCTTTATTCTATAGTTAGTACTATATCTTAAATAAATTAAAGCCTTCATATATAATTCATAGCTTTAGAGAATCTAGAGGAGTATAATATAATATATACTAACTAAGGATTATAAGGTAATAACTACTATAGCCTCTACTACAATCATAATAGTAATAATAATAATATATTTTAATAAGACTAGCTATATTAATAAGGACCCCCTCTACGCTATTAATCCTATACTAATTACTAGAATAACTTCAGAAAGTACTAGGTTTGCTATAAGCCTAAGTACTAATCCTACAAGTATAATAATAATAAATAGACCTAAGAGTTTAATAAGTCTAAGTCTAAGTACTCTTGAAATATTCCTAAAAAAGAGTTTAACGCCTTCCTTATTAACTTTAAAAGTAATAATAAAAACTAAGAAGCCCTAGTAAATAATATTGATATTAATCGCAAGGTTAAATAATACCTTTAGGATTACTAATAGGATTAATCTTAGCACTCCTCTCCTTATAAGTTTACTATATTGATTCCTAATATTATATTTATAATTAATAGTAATAGATTAGTTAATTTGCTATTAAAGTAAGCTACTTTCTCTATAATTATAGATATTAACCTAGCTACCAACCCTAAGCATATTCTACCTCCTACCTAGCCTATCCTACCTAGAGCCTCTACTCTAATCTAATTATTCATATTTAATGGTAGGTACTCTGAGAAAGTTTTACAGGGTATTATACTAGATTTAGGTACTATTAGAGTCTCTACTAGTAGCTAATAGCAAGTCGTTACCTTATAACGGATTTAGTTATTAATAGCGATTCATAGGGTAAACGCTAGCTAAGCGAGAGTACGCTTTAGAGATAGCCCCTATAAGAATTCGTTTAGTACTATTATATTTAAAACTATATTTAGTAGTATAATTCTCTATATATTACCTTCTAATACTTCTTTTCTCTTTTACTTAAGCGATATAGATTACATAGGTATTTACTTTAATGACCTCTATAATTACTTATTTTAAGATAGTATTATAGCCTTATTTTATATAAATAAGGCTATACCTAGCTTCTTCTTAATAAAGAGGAGACCTTTACCCAAATTAGCTATTTAATAGATACTAAATTATAGCGCCTCTACTAATATTTTAGTTACCCTTCTATTATTAAACTAGCTACCCTCCTCTAGCGCGCTAGTTACTCTATTTAAATAGTAGTAATTAAATAGATAACTAAGGTCTATTAATATTACTAATTAAATATAGCAGCCCCTTAGAGGTTTAAATTCTCCCTCTAGGATAATTATTTATTTAACTATAAGATTATTTATAATATTATTTACTTTAAAGGTAAAGTTACCCTTTATATTATTAATATAGCTACTAGCTTTAATACTACTTACCTCCTCCCTCATCTCTCTGTTAAGACTACCTAGGAAACCCTCTACCTCTACTAGATTTATATTTATTAGGGATTACCTAATTATATTATTATAAATACTAAATTAGACCTTATAGTAGAAGCCTTTAAAAATAATAATAAATTACTAGTAGGTATAGTGAAAGTTATCCCTATTAAAGCGTATTATTAAATTAGTAAAATAGAGAGGTATTATAGCCCCCTATGCTACGCCTATAGTATTATTTAGCAGGAAGTCCCCTATATTAAGCCCCCTCCTATTCCTATTAGACCTATATATACTAAGAGAGATAACAAAGGATAGAAGGTGGGTATATTATAGCCTATACTAAGGAGCTATTTATTTGTATAGTTTATATACTACTTAAAATCTATATATACCTTATAAAGAAGGTAAATACGGAGATCCTTTAAAGATTAAAAGCGGTCCTTAATAACTATATTACGAAAGATCGTAGCTAACACTATCTAACCTTAATTAAGGCGTTAATATACTAGTAAGTACCTATTCCTACTAATTACTAGCTAGAGCCTTATTATATATATAGGGCTTACTAATAAAGAGCTAATAAGAGCTAATAAGAGTAGTATAGATTAAACTAGGCTATATAGACCTATATTTATCTAGACTTAGGATAAATTAGCTTAGGTTTTTAAAAGATTAATTAGATATAAGCTTTTAATATATAGGGGCTTAATAGTAATAAGAGAGTTTTCTTTCTTAGGTAGGCTTAGCTTCCTAAAAGGTAAAGATTAACCTTCCTAACGGAAGGTATATCTTAATAATTTCTATTATAACCTTATAAAGGTTAAAGGAACCTTGATAAATAAATATAGTATATATAGTTATATATCTAGATAATATCTCCTTAATAACACTTTAATAACTATAGAATATAACTTAATTACTATAAACGTATTTCCCTTAGGGAATAAATACCTTAAAATTCAATATCAATTCTAATAATATATATATATATTTGTAATTCTTAGCTTTATAGCTATAAATATATAAAAAGAAATAGTGCACGGACCACATAGTGATGCGAGCACGATTCTGCTTAATAAGCTTAATAGTTAGCCGTTTAGTAGCTACGTTTTAGAATATCCTTCCCCTTAATTTATAAGAGTAGGATTTATAACTTTTAATAATCAACAATTTCTCTACTAATTTAGTCCAGGAAAAACGCCTCCTTATGCTTAAATCTATTAGCTTTTATTAAAATATCATTTAGTCTATTACTTAGGCTGTTTTAGCGTCCCCTTCGCTACTTATATACCTATTCTTACAATAATTATTATATTAACTTTAGAGACTTTAAGCTTTAGTTACGGATAGTATAGCCTCTACTTCTAACCTGAGACCTCTAAAGTTATTACTAATATTATAAATAAAGTTTTAGATCCTCTACTATTAATAATAACTATAGTTTATCCTATTGTGAACTTAATATTAAGAATTAATAGTTCGTAATCGTTCGTTACACTAGTAAATTTATTACCTTTCCTTTACTTTCACCCTCTTTTACTACCTTCTACTACCCTTATAGTTAGTATGTTATATCCTATACCTACTAACTACGCTACCTTCTATTAGTATTATTCTAGTTATTTAGAGCCCTCTACTAACTTCCCCTTTTTCCACTATATATTAACTACCTACTCTACCAATTCTAACTCCTATAACGTGGTTAATAAGCAAGCTAGCCGGATAAGCGGGCCAGCTACCTAACCACGACTATATTTTATTTATAACTAATAGGTAGTACTAACAGAGGTATCTTAATTAAAACTACTCAGAAACCTCTTTATTAGATATTTCCTTAATAAACTAATATACTTTTATGTTATAACTAGTATTCCTACTAGCCTATTGTAAATCTTAGTTAGTAACTACTATTCTAATATATTTCCTCCTTATTCTAAATCATAACCTTCTTTTATAATTAAATACCCTCTACTTTAGCTATAATAAAACTCCCTCTTTATTTAAGCTAGGCTTTATTAGGTCTCCAATATTAGCTAAATAAGTTATTCTCCTCTTAAATGATTTATTCTTAGATCTTAATAAAATAATCTTATCTATAAATTCTTCTACTTCTTTTAATAGATACTCTATAGCTTTAACAATTAGAGTTAAGGAGCTATTCTAATAATAAGAGATCCTCTTATTAATAAATTTAAATTAGAAAGCTACCTTAGTTAAGTTATTTAATATCTAAGAAGTCTAAGCTAGGGGTATTATTAATAAGGATCTTAGAGTTATTAGAGTATATAATATTATATTAAGCTTAGACAGTATACTCTCTATATTTCAAGGTATAAGCCTAGCCTATCTAAATCCTCTCTAGATATTTCTTTCTCTAATTACTTATATAAATACTCTATAAAATATAGGGAAAAAGTCCTCCTTTATAATATAAGTATTACCTTATTATATCTTTTCTTTAAGGCCTCTAGCCACTGCATAGTGATTCTACCTACTTAAGTGCAATAGACCTTCTAACTCCGCGCCTCCTAATAATACATAGCCTTTAGTTATGTGATTATAATTACTAACTACCTTTCCTAACTATAGCCATACTTATATATACCTGTTAATAGCCTCACGATCTTTAGCTTTATATTAATAATAACGTGGTTTTTAATTATTTAAACTACGAAACTATCGACTTATCCTCTAGCGCACTACCCGCGCTACTAATACCGCCTCTATTACTACTTTATCCGCTAGAAGTTATTACTATCTTTATAATCCTCTTATTCGATCGGGTTAGCTAACGCCTTCGTAGCTATGCCGTTATTAGTAACGCTCTCTCTATATTATAGTTAGCATAAGCTATACTTACTAACGTTCGCCTAGGTTACCTAGGCCGCCTCTACCTTAGTAATACAAAGGACTTACTTAAAAAAAGGCTACTCTATAGGATATATAATAACCTACTAAACTTCTACTACGAAGTTTACTTATTTAGCTCTAATATTATTATACCTTATTAAGTCCCCTATAGGGGTTTAAAGGTAAGCCCTCTTAAGGGCTATATTAATAATATACTCTCTATATATAGTAGAGTAGTTAATAAAGGAGCAGGTTTTATTAATTATATTAAGACTAAACTCTCTAGTAATCACCTCTATATTATTTATATTAAAAGGTATAGCTCACCTAGGCTTAGCGTATTTATATATAGGGTCTAGTGCTAATATAGTTAACGATTTATTATAGGTTATAGGGATAAGGATAAGGAAGAGGCAGAGGTATAAGGCCATGCTCGGAGCAGAGCTTCTTATGCTTCTAGCTATAAGAGCCTCTTAGGAAAGACCTCTTTAGTTAAGGAGTTACCTCTTATATAATAGTATTTACCTTACCAGAAGGTTAACCTTTTATGTTAAGGAGTTATCTTATATAATAGCTTTTATAGCACCTTTAGTACCTTACTAGAAGGGTCGAACCTTTAGGTTAAGGAGTTATCTTATATAGTAACTTTCGCAGCACCTTACTAGAAAGTTTAGCGAGGGCGTTGCTATGAGAGCCTTAGTAGCCTATTTAGTTATAATACAATTAGCCCTAGTATAGCGCATATCTAACTTTATATAGTAATATTTAGAGGGTTTACTTATATATAGTACGAATATATAGGGTTCTTATATTACTTTCCTTAACTAGTAGAAGGTATAAGTTAAAACACCTATATAGTATTTTCTAAATTATGCTTGCGAACTAGGTGAATTCGTTATAGTCTTTTTGCAAAGGGGCTGCGGCATAATTCCGAACTTAATCTTTTCTTTCATTTCTTAGCTATAAGCCTTCTTTAGGAGCTTAAACTACCTAATATCTAAAAGCTAAAGTAGGTAAGATAAATAAGCTAGTATATAGAGTATAATAATATTATTTTCCTTATAATATATCTCAAAGTTAGTAGTATAATAACCTTTATACTTCTTAATAATAAGGAGGTAATAATTACTACTTATATGTAGTTTTATATATTAGTTAAAGTACTAGAGCTAATCTAAGCCTCCTTTATTCATTATCTATCTATTCTTAGATATTATAATAACCTAGTCGCATAGGAGACTAGATATAATATACTAGGTAGAGAGGTAATACTACCTTATAGTAATAATATATAGCTGGATACTATAGCCTGATAAACTAATAGCTTAAATAACTATAACCTATTTATAATCACAAGGCTATATTATCTTCATATTTAAATTCCTTTCTATACTTATAATAACCATTCTAATTTTAATCTAGCTTATAATAAAGCTAATATTATTCAAGTTATAAATATTAGACTCCATAATATTACATTTTATAATTATATTTACTATAAGGTAAAGCTATATACTTATTATATCTAAATTTTTATATTAAGCCTTCCTATAGTTATACTTATAGCCTCTAGCCACTGCATAGTGATTTTACTTGCTTAAGTGCGATAGACCTTCTAACTCCGTGCCGCCTAATAATATATAGCCTTTGGTCACGTGATCCTTTCCTAACTATAGCTATACTTATATATGCCCTACTAGATAGCCTTATAATCTTTAACTTTATATTAATAATAACGTGGTTTTTAATTATTTAAACTATAAAACTATTAACTTTTCCTCTCGCGCACTACCTATGCTGCTATTAAATACCGCCTCTATTACCGCTTTATCCGCTAGTTATTACTATCTTTATAGTCCTCTTATTTAATCGGGTTAGCTAACGCCTTCGCAGCTATGCTATTATTAGCAACGCTCTCTCTATATTAAAGCAGTTAGCGCAAGCCGTACTTACTAACCCCTATTAGGCCTAGGCTACCTAGGCTACCTTAACCTTAGTAATATATAGGACCTGCTTAAAGCAGGGCTACTCTATAGGGTATATAACGACCTACTAAACTTCTAATACTAAGTTTCCTTATTTAGTTTTAATACTATTACGCCTTATAGAGTCCCCTATAGGGGTATTAAGGTAAGCCCTCTTAAGGGCTATACTAATAATATGCTTTCTATATATAGTAGAGTAGTTAATAAAGGAGCGGGTTTTATTAATTATATTAAAGCTAAACTCTCTAGTAATCCCCTCCATAATATTTATACTAAAAAGCGTGCCTCGCTTAGGCTTAGTATATTTATATATAAGGTTTAATACTAATATAATTAAGGGATAAGGATAAGGAAGAGGGAGAGGTATAAAGCCCTACTTATAGAGCTTCTTATACTTCTAGCTATAAGAACCTCTTAGGAAAGACCTCTTTAGTTAAGTAGTTACTTTTTATATAGTAATATTTATAGCACTTTTAGTACCTTACTAGAAGGTTAACCTTTTAGGTTAAGGAGTTATCTTATATCGTAGCTTTTACCTTATTAGAAGGTTTAGTAAGGGCGTTACTATAAGAGCCTTAGTAGCCTATTTAGCTCCGATATAGTTAGCCCTAGTATAGCGCGCGTCTAACTTTATATAAGGGTTTACTTATAAGTAATAGGAATATATAGGGTTCCTATATTATTTTCCTTAACTAGTAGAGGGTATAGGTTAAAGTATATAGATAGTATTTCCTAAATTATGCTTACAAACTAGGTGAATTTATTATAGTCTTTTTGCGAAGGAGCTGCGGCGTAATTCCGAACTTAATAGTCTCCTCTTAACGCGTAGTCTTTTATATACCTCCCGCTCTTATTAGAGGTATATATACTAATATAGATAATAAGTACTAGGAGGTAAGTATACTATATGCTATATTAAAAAGTAGCTTTTTATTTTTAATACCTTATATACTACCTAATATGAAACGTAGTTAATAAGCGAGCTACCTAGATGAGCAAGGTACTTACCTAACTATAAGTATAAGATCTTTCTAACTAATATATAATGCCTAAGAAATTGATTAAATTAAATTACTTAGAAACCTCTTTATTAGACGTTTCTTTAATAAATTGATATATTTATATATTATAACTAGTATTTCTATAGATACTATATTACTATTAGCCTAACTTAGTCCTTAATTAGTAGTTATTATTCTAATATAATAAAGCTAAAATTATTCAAGTTATAAATATTAGACTCTATAATATTATACTTTATAATTATATTTACTATAAGGTAAAGCTATACATTTATTATATCTAAATCTTTATATTAAGCCCTCCTATAGTTATATTTATAGCCTCTGGCTACTGCATAGTGATTTTACCTGCTCAAGGGCAATAGACCTTCTAACTCCGCGCCTCCTAATAATACATAGCCTTCGGTCACGTGATTATAATTGCTAACTACCTTTCCTAACTATAGCTATACTTATACGTGCCCCACTAGATAGCCTCACGATCTTTAACTTTATATTAATAATAACGTAGTTTTTAATTCTTTAATAGACTACGGAACTATTAACTTATCCTCTCGCGCACTACCCGCGCTGCTAACAATGCCTCTATTACTACTTCGTCCGCTAGCTATGCTATTATTAGTAACGCTCTCTCTATTTAGCGTAAGCTATACTTACTAATTAGCCCTAAGGGGCCTAGGCTACCTCTGCGTTAATAGTGCAGAGGACCTGCTTAAAGAAGGGCTACTCTATAGGGTATATAATAACCCGCCTAGCTTCTACTACTAAGTCTACTTACTTAGCTATAATATAATAGTAAGTATCCCCTCTAAGGGTATTAATAAGAGCCCTCTTAAGGGCTATACTAATAATATACTCTCTATATATAATAGAGTAGTTAAAGAAGGAGCAGGTTTTATTAATTATATTAATACTAAACTCTCTAGCGATCTACTTGTGGCCACTACATAGTGATTTTACCTGCTTAAGTACAACAGACCTTCTAACTCCGCGCCTCCTAATAATATAGAGCCTTTAGTCACGTGATCCTCTCCTAACTATAGCCGCACTTATATATACCCCACTAGATAGCCTCACGATCTTTAACTATATATTAATAATAACGTAGTTTTTAATTTTTTAAGCTACGAAACTATTAACTTTTCCTCTCGCGTACTACCCGCGCTACTATTAAATATTGCCTCTATTACCGCTTTATCCGCTAGAAGTCGTTACTATCTTTATAGCTATACTATCGTTAGTAACGCTCTCTCTATTTAGCGCAAGCTATACTTACTAACCCCTAATAGGCCTAGGCTACCTAGGCTACTTCTACCTTAGTAATATAGAGGACCTGCTTAAAGAAAGGCTACTCTATAGGATATATTATAACCTGCTAAGCTTCTACTACTAAGTTTACTTACTTAGCTCTAATATTATTATACCTTATAGAGTCCCCTATAGGGGTATTAAAGTAAGCCCTCTTAAGGGCTATATTAATAATACGCTCTCTATATATAGTAGAGTAGTTAATAAAAGAGTAGGTTTTATTAATTATATTAAAGCTAAACTCTCGAGCGATCTACTCTATATTATTTACGCTAAAGGGTATACCTCGCTTAGGCTTAGCGTATTTATATATAGGGTCTAGTATTAATATAATTAAGAGATAAGGATAAAGAAGAGGGAGAGGTATAAGGCCTTGCTTATAGAGCTTCTTATACTTCTAGCTATAGGAACCTCTTAGGAAAGACCTCTTTAGTTAAGGAGTTACTTCTTATATAATAGTATTTACCTTACTAGAAGGTTAACCTTTTAAGTTAAGGAGTTATCTTATATAGTAGCCTTTATAGTATTTTTAGCACCTTGCTAGAAGGTCGACCTTTTAGGTTAAGGAGTTATCTTATATAGTAGCTTTTCTAGGCTATAAGAGCCTTAGTAGCCCGTTTAGCTCCAATATAATTAGCCCTAGTGCGCCGCGCGTCCGACTTTATGCGAGGGTTTACTTATAAGTAGTAGGAATATATAGGGTTCCTATATTATTTTCCTTAACTAGTAGAGGGTATAGGTTTAAACTACCTATATAGTATTTCCTAAATTATGCTTGCGAACTAGGTGAATTTGTTATAGTCTTTTTGCGAAGGGGCTGCGGCGTAATTCCAAACTCAATAGGTATAAATATATATACGATTAATAACTTATTATAATTTAGTAATAACGAGTACGCACCTCTAATAATACTACGTGCGATATATATAAGAGGAGGTAATAGTATATCGGTATAGTTACCTTATGCTTTAATAATAGGGAGTTAATATAGCTATAAGACGTTTTATATATACTAACCTTTCGAGTTAATATATTTAGTAGCAAATAGCTATACCTTAGCAGAGGTTATCTTAATAGGAACCGACTGGTAAATACTAAGAGGTATATATTTATAACGCTTAATATTTAGTAGCGAGGCTTTAACCTTAATATTACCTTCGAGCGAGATTTAAATATATAGGTTATATATACTACGGGTTAGAGGACCGAATCTAAGCTCTTAAAGGCTAGGGTACCTAGGCTTTAGAGAGGTAAAGAAGATTATTAAGATAACGAAAGGATATATAATAACCCCTAAGTTAGTAGTCCTATAGCTATATAAAACATACGATCTCTTAAAAAGTCTATAATACTTACTATAAACGCCTAGGCGTTATATAGAGAAGGTAGGAGACATTCTTTATATAGATATTAGAGAGGTAAAGCTAGTAAAGTACTTTAAATACTTCCTCCTAGTTATAAATATAAAACGCGTTCTAGAGCGATTATCTTTATAAATATAAAGAATAAGCTAGCGTATTAATTATAAATATACCTCTAAGGATAGAAGAACGCCTTTAGTATAATAATAAAGGTTATTTATATAGATAACGCAAGGGAGTTTATAATAATATACCTCGAGGCTATATTAAGAGATAATAAGATAAAGGTAGAGTCTTTGCTACTATATATATATTAATAGAATAGTATTATAAAGCGTAAAATCTAAATTATATTAGATAAGGCGCGCGCTTTAAGTATTAATCTCGAGGTCCTAGTAGAGCTATAGCTATTTCTACCTATAGTAGTAGTCTATATTATAAACTACTTCTTTATAGTAATAGAACTAAGTAGGATACCTATTTAGGCGCTCTATAATAAATTACTAGGCCTAGGAGGAGACTACGTTCCTAATATAAGTTAGCTAAGGGTTATTAGTAGTATATATTTTGCTTATATTAATCCTAAGGTATAAGTATAGAGCGAGAAGATTGCTATACGGGCTAAGAAGGGTATTCTTATTAGGTATTATAGAGACTAAGTATATAAGATATAAGTACTAGAGCGGGATAAGATTATTATCCGCTCTCATATCGTTTTCTATAAACCTATAATAGAGCTAGTAGAGCGTTAGTATATATTACTACCTAGTTAGGGCCTATAATCGTAGCGCTATGCTTATAATATTATAGAGTAGATATAACGAGTATATCTATAAATTAGAGAGACCGACTCTCTAGAGGAAAACTAGATAGCATTTGCTTATACTATAGCTTTTATATAAAACCCCCTTAGAGGAGGCGTATTAGAGATATCTCTATAGCCTTACCTAGACCTAATAAGTATTATAAAAGCGTAGAATAGACCTATGAATAATTAGAAGTTATAGGTAGAGGCGGCGTTTAATAAGATATATACCTTAGTTAAGAAGGGAGTTTTATAGTTTATTAATAAGGAGGAGGCTCTAAGAGGCCTCTACTTATTAGCTAAGTAAGGATAGAAGTATAAGAAGGCCTATAGTACTTTTATAAAGTATAAAGCGTAGATTATAGCGAGAGGCTTCTTATAAGTCTCTAGGCGCGACTTTACCTAGATTTATACCTTAATATTATAATTGGCGTTATAGCAAATCCTACTAGTGTATATATAATAAAAGGGATATCCTACATAGTAATTAGACTTCGTTAGCGCGTACTTAAACGGAGAGCTAGAGGAAGTAGTATATATAATACCTTTCCTATTAATTAAGGAGTTCTTTATAAACCTATACTATACTAAGCTAGTAGCTTTATATAGTTATAAAGCAAATTAGGAATAAGTTCTTAGACTTCGCAGGGCTCTATATAGGTTATAGCAGGGCAGGAGGTAATAGTAGAAGAAGTTACAAGAGATCCTCTAATAAGCGGGGTTTATACTACTACGTTTAGACGACGCAACTTACTATAATAAGACCCTTAATATTATAATAGCTATATATATTAATAATATCCTAGTATATAGACTAGAATTAGCTCTTAGCGCTATTTATAAGCGCATAAGTAATAAGATCGAGGCTAATAACCTTAGGGTGCCTAATAACTTCCTTAGTATATAACTTACCTTTAATAAGGAATATTAGAATACTATTATTAGTTAAGAGATATACTTAATAGATATAGTAAGGGAGTTCGGAGCGAAGGTTAGATCTATAAATATACCTATTAACTTAGGGGCGCTTAACCTTTTAATCCCTAATATAGCTACTGTACTAGACCTAGAACTCTAAGCGTAATACTAGAGAGTACTTAGTAAAGTTAGCTTTAGAGCGCTTATAATATATCTAGATCTCTCTTTTAGTACGGGACTATAGGTATAGCTTTCCTATTATTAAAATAAATAGCATAAGAAGGGCGTAGAGCGCTTAATATAATATATTAATATAGACCCCTCTTTAGCGATAACTTATAATAACGAACGCAGGGATAGAGACCTAAATAAATAAGGTCTCTATAGCTATATTAATAGTAACTACGCTAGCTATAAGGGTATAGCGCGTTTAACGATAAGTTAGGTATTCTTTATAGCTAATAGGCTAATCTTATAGAGGTCCTAACGATAGATAATAGTCTCTAAGTTATCTATAGAGGCTAAATACTATATAGTATTATTTACTGCTTTAGAAGCGCTTTAGATATATAACTTCTTAAGTAAACTTAGTATAGAGCTTATAGGGCCCCTTTATATATAGGTAGATAATATAAGAGCGATTATACTTATAAAGGGGGAGTCTATAAATAACTACGCAAAGTATATATAGGTTTATAACTACTTCGCGCAAGAGGTTACTAAGCCGGGTAAGGTTAACTTTAATTATATATTATGTTAAGAAACGTCCTATAGGGCCATATTTATAGTTACTAAAGAGCTTAATCTATTATAACGAGAGTAGCTATAACATGGTTGCTTATAACCACGGTCGGAGGAACGACCCCGGAATAAGGTTACTCTAGAGCTAATGTTAGTTATATGCTGCGCTAGGAACGGGCGATACTAAAGGTATTATAATATACCCCCCTAGATATAGCTATAGCTAGAAAAGCGCCTAACCGCGTAGTATCCCTTAAAATACTTAAATATAAAGCAGTATATTAATAAATAACCTATTAATAAGCCTATTAATAAAAGAGATAATAAAGTAAAGTCGTTTATATCGGGTATAGGCGAAGTATAAATAGTCGCTGTTTTCTACCTTTATAACTATCGCTATTATTATTATAATACCCTTTATTTACTAACTCTTACTAATAGTAGCAAAATCCGTTATCTCTTATTAGCTTAGGTAGGGTAGCTACTATTATATTAATTCTAAATAAAATAACCTAGCTACCCTCCTACCTTCTTAACTCTTCCCTATATATAATATAATAACCGTATATATACCTAACTTTAATCCTAATAATAACCTTATTACGCGCGCGCGTATACCTATAACGCGTAACGATCTTAAAGCTATTATAATATACTAACGTATTTATAAATACCTCCTAAAAAGAAGATTAGTTAGGCTATAGCCCTTAAGAAGGCGCGCGCTACTAAAAGTAAGAGTAAAGCTAGGGGTAGAGGG
>JAVHLU010002880.1:0-14951 GCA_036785755.1 Colletotrichum ledebouriae
TATTATTATATTATAGCTAAGTAAGTAGACTTAGTAGTAGAAGCTAGGCGGGTTATTATATACCCTATAGAGTAGCCCTTCTTTAAGCAAGTCCTCTATACTATTAAGGTAGAGGTAGCCTAGGCCCTTTAGGGGAACGTTAGTAAATATAGCTTATACCGACTAATAGAGAGAGCGTTGCTAACAATAGCATAGCTACTGCGAAGGCATTAGCTAACCCGATTAAATAAGAGGACTAGCGGACGAAGTAGTAATAGAGGCGGTATTAGCAGCGCAGGTAGTACGCGAGAGGAAAAGTCGATAGTTTCATAGTTTAAATAATTAAAAACCACGTTGTTATCAATATAAAGTTAGAGATCGTGAGGCTATAGGCACGTATAAGTGCAACTATAGTTAGGAAAGGTAGGTAGCAACTTAGGAGGTTAATAGGGATCACGTAACCGAAGGCTATATATTATCAGGAGGCGCGGAGTTAGAAGGGCTATTGCACTTAAGTGAGTAAAATCACTATGCAGTGGCCAGAGGCCGTACTATATCGTTATAAAACGCTACTTAAGGTTCTTTTAGTATATACTCGAGGACGTATTAATTATAAATATTAAGGGCTTTAGCGATAGAAGTATTATCTTATTGTCGAAAGTAGTAGTTATCTAGTTTATTATCCTAGTAGATTCCCTTCTTCGTTAAGCCCCTATAGGATATAAGATTACTTACTATAGCACTATAATAAAGAGCGTTAGAGAGGTATAGCTTTACTAGGTAACCTTTAGGTCTAATAACGTTTACTATTATAGATCTATACCCTTTAATTAGTATTAGTTTAGATCCTATAAGGATAAAGTCCTCGCTATAAGCGCTATAGAGAGTCTTAAAGCGTTTAAGGTTATCTAGAATATAGATTATTAAACCTAAATCTAATAGTACTAACTTAGATAGCCCCTAAGTATAACTTATAATAAACGCTACCTTCTTAACTCCCGCCTTTCCTCTATATCTCTTTAAGAGTTATTAGTCCTTTATAGACATCTTTAAATAGTTAATTTTATCTACTAGTTCTCCCTTATATCGCTCCTTTACTAGGTTAATAACTAACTCGTTTAGAACCTAGTTATTAGGTACTTTATTAGTAAATATATACTAGTACTTTAATAGCTAGTAATATCTTATATAAGCCTGATATTTACTAAATCCCTTCTTATGCTTATCTTATTAATTATTATACCCTTTGTTAGTCTATCTCTTCTTTAACTTACTTTAAAGTTAAGGAGTCTTTACTAGGTAGATAGGAAGGTTAGTTATTATTAGTTTAAGTACTCCGCCGTTTATAATATATAACTTTAAGGTTATAGCATTAACTATTTCTAAGACTTTACTTTATATACTCTTAATAAGATCGTTAAGCTTTAGAGGTCTATTATTAGCCTCCTTTTTATAAGTTAACTTATAAGTTATAGCTTATAAAGAGAGAGGGGTTTAGCGGGTAGCGCGGATAACGTTATTAAACTATCCTAACTTTTCAATACCCTCTGCTATATTAACTACCCTTAATTTAGATATAGCTAATTCGTACTTTTTAACCTATTTAGTAGTAGACTTCTAGGTCGTGATCTTTCCTTTATAAGGGATTTAAAGGACTTCTATATAAACTACTCTTACTAACTTAAGCTACTAGGTATTATTAATCCTAGCCCTTGCTTTTAGCTAGATAATAGTATTAGTAATAGAGTTCTAAGGTATAAAGTAAGTTAATTAATACTTAGGGTTAAGTATCTCTCGAATATAGTCCTTAAGTTAGATTATAATCTTATATAAGTCCTTAATATCCTTTATCTTATCCTTATATATTAATAGCTATATTATATATATATACTAGTCTCGTCTTATTAAGTTATTAAAGGATTATACTAGCTTATATCCTATTAGTATTACTTATCTTAACTCTAGCTAAGTTATACTAGACGCTAGGGTAGATAATCCTCTAATCCTAGCGTTCTAAGTATTAGCTACTAGGAAGTTAGCTTTCTAGAGGTAGTCCTAGACCTTTAGCTTCCTTAGGATAGCGTTTAGGATAGTATCGAGGTCCTCCTTCTCCTTATCCTCTAAGTTAATATACTCTTATAATCCTATTAACTAGAGTCTACGCTAGGTTTAATCCTACTAGAGGGGCTAATTAGCTAGACTATTAAGTATAGTAGAGGAGCTAGAGGCTATAGTAGCGCTAGTAGTAGAGGGTTTACTATAGACTTATATATTAATAATATATAAGTAAATTTAATACTATAGATTTATCTAGATAGCTTTAATTAGCGTTATATATAATAATTAGACTATTAATTATCGAATCATATAGTATAGGGTATAAAAATAATAATATATTAAGTATATAGCTATCTAGAAATCTCTACGCATAGATCTACGCGTTATTTACGCTTAAAAGTAGCTAATTTAGGTATCGCGCTATTACGCTATAGCTGCTGCTGCTTTTACCCGCACTTGGCGCGTCACTGCGTACGCCAAGGGGTCGATTTAATAGGAATTTCCTAGTTGGGGGCAACCGTGGCAAACCCACATTTGGCGTATTTAACCTAGTTTAGAACTATAGTATAACTTAGAAGAAATAACCCTGTTTATATATAACTATATCTGCCCTAACTACAAGGCTACTCTAGCTCCTACTCCGAGTTATTATTAAAATCCATTAAGTTTCATATATTATAGGTATCTAAGAAGCTAGAAATCCCTTATCATAACGTTTTTAAGCCGTCACGACTTAGTAGTAGGCTATTATAAGCGTCGCTATAGCGTTATTTATATAGATCTTTAATAATATCCTATGCCTATATAACCTTATTCATTCACCCCCCCCCCCCCCCCCCCCCTTTATTAATAACTAATTATATAAGCCTATAGGTATTAATAGAAACTAGTACTAAGCTTGAACTATTATTATAAGATATTATATATTAAAACTAGCAACTCCGGAGAGGTCTAACGCTGTTAGCTATCTAATTAATATTAAGGAAGCTAATACTATTAATAACTAATATAAACTAACTACGCTACGGATCAGTATTTTAAATATTACTAACTCTATTATAATAACTAGAGAACGGTTTAGTATATTTATAAATAAATAACTATTCCTATCTTACGAATTTCTAGATACTTATAAGTAGTATTTAACTTTCCTTATATAGCTATATTAGAGTTCTAGATAACTATTTAACCCTAATACTAGCGTAGATAAGCTAATAGTATAGCTAAAGGCTTGCTATCTTAAGAATAGCTTAGCTAAAATAGATTAATAGATACCTAAGAACCTAACTACTATATTATCTATAACCCCTCCTAACAATAAGCCCTCTAATAAGGTAGCCGATCTCGCCCTTCTTATATTAACTCATAATATATTTAATAGTTCTATAGCTATATTAAGATAGCTAATATAATTAAAATATGATTTTAAGAAGGTTAGATATAAGCCTAGAAGACTTCCTATTTCTTAAGTCCTTAGAATAATTAATATATAATAAGAAGGAGTAGTAGTACTATACCTTAATAATATCCTATATCTAATTAATATTATTAAGAAAGCCTCTAATAACGCTACTAATTATTCCGATTTAGCTATTATTAAGAGCTCCCTAAAGGAATAATTCCTATCTAGGGTAGTAGACCTAGAAACTAATAGAAATAATATTAATATAATAAAGTAAAAAGATAATAAGGCTTTACTAGCTTAGTATAACTAAGCCTTATCCCTTCTATACTAAGCTAGTTATAAGGATATAAGTAACTAATTAATACTTATAAGACTTAAGGAGACTATTCTTATTAGGGCTATTCGCTAGTTCGTGCGAGGACTAAAGGATACTAACCTTCATTAGTAGGTTTTAAGTATATTAGTAATAGTATTAAGTAGCTTTAAATCTACTTACTATATAATCTAAGATACCTACCAGATATTAGAAGAATAAGAAGCTAAGGAATAGCATAAAGCTAAATAACTTCGTTCTTAAATCTTAGAAGACTTAGTTACTTGATAAAACCCTAGCTAAGGTATAAACTAGATTCTAGCATAATAGCTAGCTTATATATATCTAAATTACCTAATATAAGCTAACTATAGTAGTTATTACTTAGTATATCTAGTTATAACGGTTCTATACCTATATATTCTACCTTATACTATGCCTATAATACTAGCTTATAGTTAGAGTAGATATTAGTTATACTTATATAGCGGAAGTTATAGATAGAGCTATTAATAGCTGCCTAATAGCAATTAGCAGCAAGGATATAATAATCCTAGACCCCCTCCCTATAACTTATATAATAATACTAACTTGTCTTAGAACTAGTAATAACCCTACTAGCCCTAGAACTATAGAGCTTATTAGGGAGGTTATAATATAGGAATTAACTTTAGCTAAAAGGATACTAATCTCCCTAAGCTACTAAATTAGAAAAGGTCTACTAACTTATATATAAATAGCTTGAAGCTATTATAAGATAGGGAAGTCTATTACATTACTTATAGCTAGAGTAGATATTAATTACTAGATTATCTATAACTCCCTCTAAAGCGTCTATTACTATAAGAGCAAGCTATTATAAAGGCTTTAATATTCCCCTATAACTATAGTTTTATAAGAGGTATTTAACTACTAAGGGGCGTTATAGATATTTATTCTATATAGTTATACTTCTTTTATAGGTTTAGTAGTAAGACTACTTCTATTATAACCCTAGATAACCTTACTTGTTACTTATAGGACTATACTAATATTATTATTAGAGGAACGCTACTATAGATTTATATTACAAGAAGATATATTAGACCTAGTAACTCTATTAACTAACTAAGAGGAATCTTATATTTAGGAAGAAGTTAAACCCTTAGGTATTATAGATCTATCTAATTAGGTTATATTAGTTCTAAGGATTATATATAATAAATCTCTAAAGCTAGATAAGAGAGTATTAAAGATTAATATAATAGTAGCTTAAGCTAGCTTATCTAATTCTTAGAAGAAATAGATAAATATAAGATTATAATACCTAGCTAGCTATATCTAACAGGTTATAAAAGTAACTAAACTAACTAAAGGGAAGGCTATATAATAAGCTAGAGTTATAAGAATTCCTAGATCTAATTTATAGGAATATATCAAGATCGAAGACGTAGTAGATACTAAGGTAGAGGGCCCTGATCCTATTAAAAATAGAAGCTACCCTAATAAACTAGGTTAATTATAATTATAGCCTGCGAGGGCAAGCCCCCTATTAATATTTAATAGTTAGCTACTAATACTTAGTTTAAGATTATACTAGTTAACCTAATATAACTTAGTCCTGGGTTTTTAAAGATATTACGATCCCTATCTTAGCGGGTAGTTATATATAAGCCTAATTATATAAAGGGAAAAGAGAAGGTTATAGCTAATTCTAATATAGCTATTATAATAATAACTACAAAGTCTAGTATTATAAATATAACTAATAACCTACGAGTAAATATTTAACTATTCTTAAAGAACTACGAAGTAACTTACCTATTCTAGTTAGAACATATACTATTAATACCTACTACCTATTACTACTTACTGATAAGAGCTATATAAGCTAGCCAAGGTTCTAAAATAAATATGATCTCCCCTAGACTTATTAAGGAATATAGGTTTACTTAATACCTACTTCCTAGTATTAGTTTTAAAGGGTTAAGTATAGGAGCTACTAGAGGATCTATATATAAAATAACTTACTTTATAGCTATTAAGGTAGTAATATATAGTATTAAGCGAGAAATCTAGGTATATATTTATCTAAGAGACTCTAATTAGTCTATTCTACTACTATTAGGTATACCTTAGGCATATAATATATACGTAATTATAGATCCTTAGGCTAGCAGAATATAGATTAGTAATACCTACTATAGGGAACTAGTTATTTAAATACTAAGTCCCTAGATATAGATATTAATAGAATAGAAATTAATTCTTACCCCTATAACTAATAATACTAACCTATTAGAATAAGACTAACTACTAAATATTATAAAAGAGGTTAACTCTAATTCTAATAGTTTTGTCAATATTATAGATACTTTAAGCGAGGCTAATTTAGATTTAGAAAACTAAGATCTTAATACTAACCTAGGTAAATTATTAATATATGACTAATTAATATAATATCCTTAACCTTATTAGATATAGAATATAAAACGGGAAGTTTATTATTATTAATTAGCAAACCAGTAATAGATTTTAAACTTAGATTTATATATATATAGGATACTAATATAACCTAGTTAATACTATAAGCCCCCTAATTAATAAAATCTAAGAGTATCTAAGAAGAGTATTAATTATTTTAAGTATAAGGTTCTTTAATTAAGAAGTTAGATATTAGTAATATACTATTATAACTTACTAAGGTTCCTCCTGAATACCTAGCTAAGCTTATAAAGATAGTATTCCTAAGTAAATAATATATTAAGTAACTCTAGATTAATTATATAACCCTTGTAATAGAAGTTAATAAGTAGTAGGATAAACAACTAATCTAATTAGGCCTAAATATACTAAAGGGCGTAGTCAATAGGATTAAGTAAGTAATTTCTACCTATTATATTCTATTCTCTAGTTTCCTAGATAACTTCCTAGCTATAAACCCATATAGGTAGATCCCTTGCCTAAATAAGGGGTAAAACTATAGAACTTAAGTTAGAAGAAGTATTAGAACCCTACTAAGAAATATTAGATAGACTAGTTAGTCTAAAAAGGATATAATATAGGTTTATATAAATTAATAGTAGTAGCTAATAGTATAGCGTTAAAATAAGGTGTGAACCTATTTTAGTATAAAAGAATAATAATGCTTAGGGTAAATACTATTTTACTATTAATTATTAGAATATTAATAAGTAGATTCTAATATTACTAATCCTATTACTCCGTGAGATCTATAAGAACCTATTAGATCCCTATATTAGGTCTTATTTATCTTAGGACTTAAAGCATACTTACTAGTCTATTTCTATTTTTCTAGACTATAGATATATTTATATATTTAATATATTAGAATACTTATAACTAAGGCTAACTAGAATATAATAAAGCGTAAAGGCTTTAGCTTACTAAATAACTCAATTAAGAGGATCTTCCTAGGTCCTATTCTAGAGCTAAAGCCTAAACTATCTTTATTATTCCTAATAAAAGCTAGTAAAATACCCCTGTAGACATCTAGTTTAATCATATTTTCAAGTAGTTCTATTACTAGGATAATAAGTAGATATTTATAACATAATACCTATTAACTTAGTTTATATAGGTATAAGTCTAATTATTAAAGAAGAAGATTAGCTTAGGAATAAGATTAGTTATTACTATAGGTTAGGTATATAAAGCCGGGGGCGCTACCTTTATTAAGCTTAACTATATTACTAAGATCTAAGGATAGCTAGTACCTACTAACTAGACTAGTATAAGGGTATTTATTACTATAACTAGACCTTATAGAAAGTAGATAAAGAACTCTACTAAGGTAGCTCGCTCTTTATATTAGCTAACTAGTATAATTCTATAGAAATAGGGATCCTTAGAAGCCCTATTATTCTAATTAATAAAGGAACTTATAGCAGGGGCTATTAGGTTATATAGCCTAGATATTAGCTAACTAGTATAGTTATATTTAAGTATATTAAAGTATACTAGAGGTTATATAATTATATAGAACTAATTAACTAGGTAAATCCTAATCTTATATAACTTATTTCTACTTATAAAGACCTAATATAACTATAGAACCTATAAGCGCGAGCTATTAGTAATTATAGAATTTTACTAATAATACTCCTATTTTCTTTAAACTAAGGACCTATTAACTATCTATACTAACTATAAACCCCTTACCTAGTTTTTAATATTAGCTTATTATAATAAGATCTATATACGCTAGGTATTAGAACTAAGGATTTTGAATATTAAACTTAAATATATCTAGGGCTAATAGAACGTAGCTACTAATATACTATTTAGAATAATCTTCCTATCCTATAATTATAATAATAATAACTTATAAGTATTTAGGTCTAAAATAGAAGATAGTTCCTAGGTATAGAAGGATAGAACTAGGGGTTATAAAAAGTAACTAAAAGCCGCCATAAACAATACGCTAGATTAAGAATAATTAAATAAAATAGTAGAGTCCTTACTTATATATTATAAGGGAATAGGTACTAGAGAAGGGAAGTTAAATAACTTTATTATAGCGCTAATAAAGCGTCTAGCGACTACTAAAGTAGGATTATTAGAACTTATAGTTAGATATATTAGTTAGTTAGATACTTAAGATATAACCCCAAGTTTAAATATTTATATAGCCTAAGGTAATAATAATATAAAAGGCTAGAGGGATAACCTATAGTATAGCGATATCTATAAATTCCTATTAGGTAGATATAGTACTAATAATTACGAAACCTAATACTTAGCGAATTATTACTAATCTTACCCAATATTAGACGGGGTTCTATATAACCTATAATAAGGCCTGAGATATAGATACCTCGTATATTTAAAGTTACTAATATATATAAAGAGGCCTATAATAAGGCTAGGTATTATAGGCTAAATATAACGCGTTCACGGTTAGTAAGTAAAGTATTTTAGCTAAAAATATAAACTAATATTATTAACTATATAAATAGCTATTAGCCTTATACTAGTTTTAGACCACGAAAACTACTATATCTAGACTAAATTATATCGATCTTAGAATAATTATAAGTTATTAGAAGTAACAACCGAAGTATATTACCTATATTAGTAAGAGGAAATATATATCTCCTAATCTAGATCGACTACTTAAGCTAGTTCTACTAGGGTTAACCTATAAAAATAACTACTACTAGGGAGGCGATCCCTTAATTAGAGGCCTAGATAGACGCTATTAGAATACTACCCTAAGTTATCTACTTAGATATTAGAGGAGTATTTATATCTATTGAGTTTAAAACTATAATAAAAGCCTATTAAAATAAAATTATACCTATACTAGCTAAGTCTTATAAATTACTAGGTATAATTAAAACCTATATCTAATTAGTTATTAACCTTATTATAAAGCAGATTCTAAGTAGGAAATTGCCCCTAGAAGACTAGGACCTATATTATATAGAAGTACTTAGGGATATTAATAGATATTAGATACTAACTATAGGATACTTACTAATAGAGATCCTAATAAGATAAGAGATAATAGGTTTAGCTATTAAACTATAAAGCTATTATAATATTCCCTAACTAGAGGTACTAGCTAATACTATAGTAACCTATATTAAGCTCGGAATTACGCCGCAGCCCCTTCGCAAAAAGACTATAACAAATTCACCTAGTTCGCAGGTATAATTCGGGAAACACTATATAGGTATTTTAACCTATACCCTCTATTAGTTAAGGAAAATAATATAAGAACCCTATACGTTCCTACTACTCGTAAGTAAACCCTCGTATAGAGTCGGACGCGCGCCGCACTAAGGCTAATTATATTAGAGCTAAACGGGCTACTAAGGCTCTTATAGCCTAGAAAAGCTACTATATAAGATAACTCCTTAACCTAAAAGGTTAACCTTCGAGCAAGGTGCTAAAGGTAAAAGCTACTATATGAGATAACTCCTTAACCCAAAAGGTTAACCTTCTATTAAGGTAAATATAGTATACTATATAAGAGGTAACTCCTTAACTAAAGAGGTCTTTCCTAAGAGGTTCTTATAGCTAGAAGTATAAGAAGCTCTACTACTATAAGCAGGGCTTTATACCTCTTCCTCTTCCTTATCCTTATCCCTTAAGTATATTAGCACTAGACCCTATATATAAAAACGCTAAGCCTGCGCGAGGCACGCTCTTTAATACTAATAATATATAGGAGCTTACTAGAGAGTTTAGTATTAATATAATTAATAAACCCCGCTCCTTCTTTAACTACTCTATTATATATAGAGAGTATATTATTAATATAGCCCTTAAGAGGGCTCTTATTAATACCCCTAGAGGGGATACTTATTATTATATTATAACTAAGTAAGTAGACTTAGTAGTAGAAGCTAAGCGGGTTATTATATACCCTATAGAGTAGCCCTTCTTTAAGCAGGTCCTCCGCACTATTAAGGCAGAGGTAGCCTAGGCCCCTTAGGGGAATATTAGTAAGTATAGCTTACGCCGACTGCTTTAATATATAGAGAGCATTACTAACGATAGCATAGCTACTAGCGGACGAAGCGGTAATAGAGGCGGTATTAGTAGCGCGGGTAGTGCGCGAGAGGAAAAGTCGATAGTTTTATAGTTTAAATAATTCAAAACTACGTTATTATTAATATAAAGTTAAAAATCGTGAGGCTATTAATAGGTATATATAAGTACGGCTATAGTTAGGAAAGGATTACGTGACCGAAGGCTATGTATTGTTAGGAGGCGCGGAGTTAGAAGGTCTGTTGCACTTAAGCAGGTAAAATCACTATGTAGTGGCCAGAGGCCTAGTAACCTATATAGCTAGAATAGATTATAAGAGAAGAGTAGTAATAAGTACTTAAAATATATGGAATACTACTCGATTAGCTAAGTATAAATAATAATAGATAATCCTATTTAAGCGTAGTAATCTAGTTTTATTAGCTTAAGATAGGAAGCCCCTGAAGTTTAAACCTTATTAGAGAGGCCTATTCACTATATAATATTAAGTTAGTTGAGTTATATACTAGTTAAAATAACTAAATAGGGTTACTATACCTTATAATTAATATTAGAACTAGTTAAAAGTATTTTCCCTATAAAAGGGATATCTATAGTGAAATACCAATTTAATGTTATTAGTCTTATAACTATTAAAGCGATAATAAACAGGGCCTTAAAGATATTAAGGTTAGATAGGCTATACTTTTCTTATTACTACTCCTTCTATAAGAAGAGTACTTACCTAATTTAATTATAAGGGGGGAGTTCCTCCTATTCATTTATTAAGAGATTTAGTATATAAAAGGAGTTTTCCTTTTTAGGCTAATTAATTAAATTTATTCCTCTTATAATAGCTTTTTGACTTCTCTTACCTACCCGCCCTATTTCCCCTCTTAATATCCTTTATCTTTAATATAATAGTACTATATTAACGCTTAATATAGCAATTTCTTATAATAAATAAGATCCCTAACCCTCCTATATTTATTTTTCTTTAAAACCGTTCTTATAATTAGTAATTATAAATCTCTTAAATAAACTAAGGGCAATCTAACTATACGTAATAAGTCCTACTCAAATATTAATAAAGATAAGTAATAACCCTTCTAATATATTTAATATTTGTAAGGATAACCCTTACCTTATATATTACTATTTATTAATATTAGTAGGTATTACTAAATGGTAGGTAGAATAAAATTATCCTAGAACTAAAACGCGAGGTTTAAAGAACTAGGGCTAGTAGGTAAAGTAATATATTACCTAGAAGAAAAATAATAACCTAGCTCTATATATATAAGATAGCTTAGCTAATAATAAATCCTCTATACTAGATAGTAATACTAATTTAAATTAGGAACTAGCGAGGAGTATATTAGAATAAGCTTATAAAGCTATAAGGGCTATACTAATCTAATTAACTAATCTTATTTATTCTAACAAAGTAGCGGAATATATCTTTACTAAAGGTATAAAAATTAACCTTAAGTCCTAGGCTAAGAAGCCTATCTCTAAGACCACTATAGCTATTTCAAGTAACCTTAACTATTAGAAGATTAGGGGAGCAATCCTACCTAATAGAGACCTAATTAATAAGACTATATTATAGGTATTGATAATATATATTATCGCTTTTAGTAATAGATAGTGGAAAGGGCTAGAACCGATAGGAACTAGAAAGACAACAAATAATGTAACTCTACCTATAAACGGATAAGAATATTAAGAGTAGGCTTAAAAGATATATAGAATGATTTATAGATCTAATTAAAAGAGATACTCCTTATTAGGCGTAGATTTACTAAGAAATTACTAAAAAACGAGGTATAGGGTTATTAAGGTACTAATAGTAATAATAATAATGCTATCCTCTCCGCTACGCTCCTCTCCTTTATACTCTACTTTATAGTCTTCTTATAATAAGTCTATATACTAAGGGAGTTTTCTAAAGGTTATATAGCTAAGTCTATCCTATCTTATTCTAATTATCCCCTCGAGACTCTTTATAATATTATGAAAGAGAGTCTTAAAAAATAAATAAAATTACTTTATAGAAATAGTAAATAAACTCTATTTATAGATCTAATCTATTAATAATATCTTCTAAGCAGGCGATCTTATTATTAAGAAAATCCCTTAGGTTTAACTATCTTCTACTATAGGTTATATCTTAATAATAGCCTTATTACCTCTTCCTTTTTATTATACTCCTTATCCTACTCTAATCTCTAGTATAGCTAAAACTACTTACCCTATTACGCTAGGCGTAAGAAGTTATAATAATATACTCCCTTAGGCGTATTCTACTTAATCTAATCCTACTAGTTAACCTTCTACTAGATATAGTCTATATAGCTATAGTTATACTTATTTAAAGGATTAAGCCTCTTAGGATATAATAGTATATCTATAAGTATAGTTCTCAGGCGTAGCTTAATAGTTATACTACGACTTAGTATCTATAAGACCTATAACTAAAGCTAATATCTAAGGTATTTAAGCTTATTATCTAGTATTTTAAATAAAGTAGACCTAGATAATACTAATAATCTATAAATAAGTTAAGGAATATCTACTATAAGAGATAGCGTAATATTATTATTATTTCTAAAGTCTATTACGTTATTATCTATAGGTAAAGGAGTAAGAGGGTATAAAGGGAAGAAAGGTACTTTCTCGAAGTCTTATTAGCTTAATAAGGTATCTCGTAGAGCTATATTACTATTAATAGTTAAGTTATAGAACTCTATAGTAATTATAGATATATATTAAGTAACTAAGGGGATTTCGGAGTTAGAGAATAATACGCTATTACTTAAGGTTATATTACTAAAACGTAGAGATAGTAATCCTTCTTAAATTAGAGCTATAGCTTATTTAATATATTAGAGACTTTATATAAATCTATCCCTCTATTAAACTAAATTAACTACGTAGGTATTAATTAATAGGAGCTTTTGGAGTTATAGAGGGGCTCCTATCTTATAATACTACGTATTAAGGTCCTATATAGCCTTAATAAAGCGCTAATTACTATTCTAGTCCTATATAGAGTTATAATAGAAGTAGTAGCTAGTCGACTAATCTATAAAAATCGCAGCTTAATAATAATTACTATAGTTTAGTAGAAAGAAGGCCCTAGTAATATCCTAGAGATTCTTTACCTCTTCTCTTTTAGGCTTTATAGAAGCTTTATTAATTTCTTTCCTAGGTTATTAGGCTAGCTTATAGATTAGGGTATAGATATTATAAGGGTAGCTTTTAATTATAAATATAAAAAGGGCTATAACTTCTAAATTATCTAACTCCTCTTCTCTTATTAGCTTCCCTTATATATTACAAAGGTCTAATAAATATTCTACCTAGGCTAAAGTTATAATAAATAACTCTCTACTATACCGGGTTATTAAGTAATTCGCAGATTCTTAGTTCTATTATATATACTATAGGATTATTAGTATAGGCTTATCTTTATTTAGTATAAGGTTCACTTTAGGTCTTATAATATTAAATCCCACTAAGGTATTAATAGGGCTAAATATAATATCTCTTAGGGTAATAAGAGCTAAGTAGGGCGATATAGATAGTTTTATAGACCTAGGGTAGTTAAGATACTTTATAAAGTTAGCTAGTTATTATAAGTTATAATCCCTCTTTTACTTCTTATAGTTATTCTTTCTTTCTATATTCTAAATATTTAATTCTTTTAATAATCCTTCCTCTCTATCTAACTCTTCTAGATTAGTAAGAACTATTAGACTAGTTTATAAATTAATATCTATAAGTACTAGTAGGTTAATATCTATCCTATTTAGAGAGGAAACCTCTAGGTCTATAAATTAAGGGGTATACTTAGCTATCTAGCGTTTAATATCTTCTTAAGCTATCCTTTTCCTAATATCTTTATCTCTTAATTTAAAGTATTAATTATATAGAATTCTATCTATTTTTAGTTAGGTCTAGCTTCGTTTAGGAGGTATTTTATTAGTAAAAACCTTTAATAAATAATTAATCTAAGCTTAATACCTTATCTTAATAAGCTACTTCGGAGGTACTAGGCTTCTAATATATATAAAAGACCTAAGCTAATTAATAAAGTAGAGACTAGAGGCCTATAGTAGAGGGTCTATATATCGAAGTTCTACTAGGTATAGTTATCTTATTAAAACTTCCTTAGCCTTTTATCTTAGTAGAAAGCTCCTAGTAATAAATATTAGAGTTTATACTCTTCCTTTAGCTCCTCTCCTTAACTATTAATTATTATAGAACTAGTTTCTCCTATCTTATAAGTCGATTAGTAGACTTATAATAACTACCTTAGTAGATATAGGTGCTTATAGATAAATAAGGAGTATATTAGGGGACTTAGCTTTAATTCGGGTAATTATAGTATCCCTTATATCTCTATCTTTAAAATCGTCTTCTATACTTCTAACTATCTTATAGTAAAGTAGTTAGCTAGGCTTAGTAGGCCTCGTAATATAGCGAGTAACTACTAAGATATCCTTAGTATATATTAGAGTTACTATTTTAAGTATACTAATAATATTAAATATACTAGTTATAACCCGCTATAAATATAAGGGGCGAATTATCTCCTCTATTACTTCTAAGGTCTTATTCTAACGTTTAATAAGGATATATTTTAATACTATATTAAAAGGGTCTATCTAACTAGGGATATTATCTATCCTAGGTAGAGGGCGCGTACTATAT
>JAVHLU010002881.1:0-14939 GCA_036785755.1 Colletotrichum ledebouriae
ATTATATCCTATTATATACCCTATACTTATAATCGCTTTATAGATCTTATTAAGCTTAGGGGTAACTTTATTATAAATTATAATCTCTAGGATTTTATTAAAAATTAGTCTAAACTCTTTAAAAATAGTAATAACTTCCTCGTCTAGGTCTAATTATTACTTAACTTTATCTAATAAGTTATAAGAGCTTTTAAAAGCTTATTAAATTGCTTTAATATCCTAATATATCTTTATACTCCTTAGCGTTATATCTAGCTTTTCTTTATTCTTAGCGTTATTAACTTACTAATTATCTCCTATAAAGTCTAAGCTTATTATTATATTAAGTCTATTAGTAATAGCCTCTATTTCCCCTCCTCTATAGGAGATAAGAGAGTATATTAATACTAAGAAGAAATAAATTAATCTATCTTAGTAATAATTTCTAGGAACTAAGTAATTTAGTCTCTTATATAAAATAATAATAAGATATTAATCTTAATATTCCTAGACTAAAGGACTTTAATAATCTAGTTTTATATATAATCTAGCGTTATTTAAGTCTTTAAGATAAAGGGAGCTCCTAGTACTAGGTCCTTATTATAAGCGTTTTTAGGGAAAATAAAAAAGCTAAAATTTTAAATCTAATTACTACTAATATAAATATTATTTATAATTATACTTATAAACTAAGTCCTCTGCTCTCTATTAGTAATCCTGCGGATCCCTATATTTATCTTAATTATATCGCTCTATAAGCCTAGGCGCTTAATATAACTTTTACTAATAAGGTTAATAATAGAGTTACTATTAATAATCCCCCTAATTAATATATTCGTAGGGCTATAAAGGGTAATAGTAATCTACTAGTAGGTTATAATAAAGTCTAGGATAGTAATATATCTTAGTAGTAAAAGTAATACTAAATCCTAATTTTCTATTATAACGCCTATCTTAAAGATAGAATTAATTATATAGTAGTTAAATTATATTACTTTAGTTTATAAATCCTTAGATAAGTCTATAGAAATAGTAGCTAAAGTTATTTAGCTTTTAGAATAGTTCTTATTATTATTCTATTAATCTATTTATTCCTATAGCTCCTTATTACTCTCTCCTATCTTATTAAATTAATCTAGAAATATAATATTAGTAGGAATAAAGACCTCTTATACCTTTAAGTTAGGCCTCTGGCCACTGCATAGTGATTTTACCTGCTCAAGTGCAACAGACCTTCTAACTCCGCGCCTCCTGACAAGGTGCGGCGCGCGTCCGACTTTGTGATATTCAGAGGGTTTGCTTGCGAGTAGTAGGAACGTATAGGGTTCCTATTTTGTTTTCCTTAACTAGTAGAGGGTATAGGTTAAATACCTATATAGTGTTTCCCGAATTATGCCTGCGAACTAGGTGAATTTGTTGTAGTCTTTTTGCGAAGGGGCTGCGGCGTAATTCCGAGCTCAATACCTTTAAGTTATATCTATCCTTATACTTAGTAATTATAGCTTTAGTAGTATTATAAACCGTTCTATCCTAATTAGGCTAGTTCTAATAAAAAAAAGCTTTAGGGATAGCTACCTTCCTATTTACTCTTTTATTATATAGCTTAAGGGTAAGAGTATAGCTAGTTTATAAATTATTATATTAAATCTAAGGCTTATTTTATTTATCTTATTTTTATTATTTAACTTATTTCTTAGGGGTATCTAGTAATATAGCGTTTTTAGCGTCTTCCTTATTATATAAGAGCTTTATAACTCTCTAAGTAATTTAAATAAGAGGGTCTTAAATTATAAGTAGGTTTACTATTTAGGGAGCCTATTAATAATAAGTATTATAAGGTTCTATATAATACCCTCTAGCTTTCCCTCTTTTTATAGTAGTAATATCTTCTACTAGGTTAATATACTAGTTCTTTAGCTTAAAACTAAAGAATATTATATTTATAAAGTTATATAATTAAGTAATATCTTTTAATAAATTTATAAAGCTAATAGATAGTTTAGGGTATATCTTATTATAACTAATAACTCTTATAACCTCCTCTAGAAGCTTTAGCTACTACTTTCCTACTAACTTACTCGTAGTAACTATATAATATATAAAGGTATCCTTATTAATTAGGATATACTTTAAAATCGTCTAATTTTTAGTTAATTTATAGTTATAGCCTTTATTAATAATACCTGTCTTAACCTTAGTACTTATATCTAGGGTGCTAATAAAGTAGTAGGGCGATATGTAGTAGTAAACCCTATTCTAGCTAGCCTCGAGATACTTAATATAGCTAATAATAATATAGTTAATAGCGCTATAAAACTAGCAGGCCCCTATAGCCTAGAAAGGTATATACTATAGTAATCTATCTTATTAGAAGCCTCTATAGCCTCCTCTTACTCTACCTCTTCTAAATCCTTAGTATTACTAATATCCTCCTTAGTAATCCCTATATCTAGCTTATAAGTAAAAATACTATTACTATTAGTATTAAGTCTATAAATAGTCCTAAGATTATTATATATAAGGTTTAATAGCTTTTATAATATTTAGATTAAAAGTATTATCTCCTTAGCTAGTAACTCTCTTAATAAGAGTTAAGATATCTATCTTATAATTATCCCTATTAATATTTAGGGTCCTAAAGTTCTTTATAAGAGAGTTAATAATTAAGCTAGTAGTCTAGGCTATAGAGGGTTCCTTAGCTTTAGCCCTCTACCTTATTAGAATCGTCTTTGCAGGGACTTAAAGCGTTATTATTAGTTTATATAAGAATACCGAAGGTATATCTTAAAAATTCTATAATAATCTTATTATAAGAGTATAGCTATAGGCCTAAACTAGGAAAGGCTAGAATGCTAGAACGTAGGTACGCGTAGTTATATTAAACTATTACTTAACCTTCTAAGTCTCTAGCTTATAGAGTTTTCTTAAGGGGATATATATTTACTACTAATTTGCTAATATTTTACTAATAGCGTTAGCTCTATATCCTATACCCGCTATTATTCCTTATAATTACCCCCCCCTCTAAAGCCTTAGTCCCTAAGGTGTACTAGTAGGGTAATACGGCTCTATGTTATTATAGATATTATTACTAACTATAGGGTAGCCTCTCTATAGCTTTATTATATTATTTACTCTCGCCCTCTATACTAGATCTAGGTAGTTATAGTAAATAATATATTTTCGTTTTCTTAGCGCGTTATAGGTATTCTTAAATTTTAATTATTACTATTATTTTTTAATTAGTTACTAATAGTTATATAACTATTTAGTAGTATATAACTAGTAATTATTTTATCTTATTACTTAGCGACTTAAAATATAAAAGGGCGTCTTCTTTTTAAGGTCTCTAACCTAGTTAGAATTTCTCCTCTTTATAATCTTTTTTAGTCTAGCTACCTCTCCTATTTTAGCGCCTATTTTATAAGCTTTTATTATAATTATTAAGTTATTTCTCTTCTCTCCTCTAATCTCACTTATATCCCTCTCTAGTATCTTACTAATAGCTCTCTATAATATCTTATATTATATATATAGGCGTAGTTCTTATAAAATACCTCTATAATCCTAAGATCTTTTCTAGCGATCTTACTAATAATACTAATAATAGCTATCCTTACCTTAGCTATTTTTATAAAATATATTAGGATATTATCTACCTTTACTATATATATAGCGAGTACACGTAGAAGTACGTCTATTATAACTTTAATAAGAAGAAATATATTATTATAAGTCTCTACTAATTTGCTAATAGGTTACTATATATTAATATTTCCTAGGTTCCCTAAGAGCTTTAGGGCGTAGCTTAGACTACGTAGAATATATTCTACTAGATCTAGATCTAGGAGCGTAATAATATCCTAACCCCTCTTTATTATTATTATATTTTAGCTATACTTAGTAACTATTTAATAGTATAAAAATATATTACTAAGCTTATCTATAATCCTACTACTAGTAGTAATAGCTATAATATAGAGTAGCTTTAGCTCTAGGAGCTCGCCTCTATTTATAAGCACCTTACGCTTAATATCCTAGTTTATATAGGCTATTACTTACTATTCCCTTACTAATTATATCTTACTAACTACTAGTTTTTAAGTTAGTACCCTTTATAATAGCGTTAACATTCTTTAGCGCTTAAATGCTGCCTAGCTAGTATATATTTATAATAATAATCCTATTAATTACCTCTATAATAAGATTAACTACTTACTTAATAACCTTTTAATAAAACTAATCCCTAAGCGCGCCTATAAGTATAATATCGCCCTTTTCCCTAGGTTTTATAAGGAGCTTTAGGAAAATCTCGCTAAGTATACTACTAATAATATCCCCTCTTATTTTATTATTATTACTAGTACTTACCCTATCTCTCACGCCTCCTACCTTAATACTCCTACTAAGTATAGCTAAAGTAGTAGCGAAGAGTTAGTAAAGAAGACTAAGAGAGCTAAGGTTACTATTACTATCTCTAATAGTAATAGTTCTAGTAGCGAGTTAGGTAGTAGTACTAGTAGTAAGTTAGCTAGTAGCACTAGTAGCGAGTTAGCTAGTAGTTAGCCTATAGGTAGTAATAATAGGGATACTAATAGCGCTAGTTTAGCAACTAGTCGCTATAGTAGTCGTAGTAGTACTACTTATAGTTATAGTAGTCGTGGTAGTCGCCCCTGTAGCTATCCTAAGAAGTTAATAACTAATTAGATAGTTAGCTGTTTTCCCCTTTTATAGGATAATACCCCTTTTTACTATAGCTTTAGTAATAATTCGCTACTTAATTTAATTAACGTTTTACTTCTAAACTAAGTTCTATTTCGTGGTCTCGTGGTCTATAATTACTAACTTATTATAGTAGTTTTAGTAGCTAGTCGTCCTACTTCTTATAAGCCTTCTTATATTATCTATTAAACTTATAAATAGCCTTATGCGTATTCGCTAAGTTCTCTATAGGTTCCTATATATTATATTCTATAGGCTAACCTACTTACTTAACTAAGTACTACGTATTATTACTAATACCTTACTATATAATAATCTCTTTAACCTCCTATTCCTCTAGCTTATCCTTAAGCTCTAGGTATATAGGTAAGCCTTTACTACTTACTTAGCGATTATCTTATAGTTCTAGTAAGATAAGTAAGAATATATTATATATCCTTTGGTATTATAATAATAAATAAACTCTATAAGCTTATATACTAATTAGTTCTATAATAGCTACTTATATAAACCTAGGCGCTAGTTTTTTATTCTTAAACTAGAAGTTCTTTATTAATAGCTTAATAACCTATCCCTAATAGTAGGTCTATTCCTTATATCTCGTGTTATAATACTTAGCTTATACCTTAAAAGCTTTTTACTACTATTCCTAGGCCCTCTTATAAAGCCTTAAGATATATTTAATTCGCTCCCTTATACCCTATATTATAATCCTATTCGCAGGGGTTATATATTCTATATAATATAGATAGTAGCTATATAGGGCCTCTATTAGTAAGTAGCTAGTAGTACTATAGTAACTATTATTATATATAAACTTAGCCTTAGGTAACTAGATAGCTTATTCTTATAGTAAGTTGCTAGTATATACTTATAAGTACTTTTCTAATATCTAGTATATCCTTTTAGACTACTTATTAGTCTAGGGGTAATATATAGTAAAGAGGTAGCGCTTAATAGCCCTCTCTCTTATAAATTCCTCCTAAAATTAGCTAGTAAGGAGCTTATCTTAGTTACTAATAATACCCTCTAGGGTGTTAAAATAATACTCTACTTATTTATAGATAATCCGCGCTAGCTTAGTAGCTATTAGCTACTTTATTATTAGGATAAATATAATAAACTTAGTTATCTAGTATATAATAATAAGAACTACGTTATACTCCCTACCTTTATACTAATAGCTCTATAGTAGTCTAGTAATAAAGTCTATACTAATTTCTTAAAACGGGTGCGCTAGTAGGGGTAATAGGTATAACTTTCTATAAGGCTTATGCCTTAGAACCCAGATCCCTTAGTATATATAGCACCCTATAACGTAATTATATATGTTTATAGCTAAGTTTAGCTAGTAGAACTTCCTTAAGATTAACTCGGTAGTCTTATTTACCCCTATATAACCTGCCCTATAGTCGTCGTGGTATTAGTAAAGGATTTTAAGTCTTAGGGACCTCTCCTAGGGTATCTCTAACCTTCCCTTATAGAACAAGGTTCTATAGCTATTAATTATATAGCCCCTATAATTACTAGCTAGTCTATATACCCTCTCTAATTAGGTCTAGTAGTATAAGTTATTAGCTTATAGTCTGCGGATAAGACTTTCTATTACTTTAGAGGGTTACTAACTATATGCTATTTCGCTTATTATAAGCTCCCTTATAACTTAGCGTAGGATATATTACTACGCTATAGTAACCCTAGCTCTAAATAAGTCGTCTAGGTTAGTAACCTCTTACTAAGCGTTCTCTATATCTTCCCTTACTCTTTAGTATTAGGTTATTATAGCTACTATAGTTATAGTAATATTAGTATATTATAGAGCGCTATACTAACTAGAGACTAAGGTATCTCTACCCCTAGAGCTATCTATCTAGAAGGGGCGTTATTTTATACTAGCCCTTATAGTATTAATAAATACTCTTAAGGTCTCTATATTACTTTATAAAGTAGTAATACTTATCTAGAGGTCTATTAGTAAGTTACTAATAAACCCTAGCTTCCTTACTAGGGTTAGGAGTATATTATTATATTTTACCTCCCCCTCTATATAATCTAGCCTCCTAGATAGCTTATCTACTAGGTTTATAACCCCTAACCTATGCTCTAGGTTAAAGTTAAATACTAAGAGTTTATATATCTATCTAATAAGCTTTCCCTAAAGGTCCCGCGCTAATATACTAATAACTCCTTTTAGCGCCTAGTAGTCTATTAGGATTATAAACTTTTTTAATATACCCTAAAGGTAATAAGCCTAGTAATCTAGGCTTTTAATTATAATAAGAAGCTCCTATTAGCTTACTCCCTAATACTACTTAGTATTACTAAGCTTCTATAAATAGTAAGTAACTAGTTACTACTAGCTATTAATATACTATAATAGGATACTAGATATAGCTTTTATAGAAGTATCTATTTTAACCCTTATTTTATAGGTTAGGTCCTAATATTAGAGAATAGTTACTAAGTAGAAAGTAGCTTAGAGCTATTTAAAGGCCTATTAAGCCTCTTCTAGCTAGTAAAATTTAATTCCCTTCTTACTATTCTCACTACCTTTTAGTAGGGATATTATAGGAGCTATAATACTTAAATAGCTTATAATAAACTTATAGTAGAAGTTATAGAATCCTAGGAAAACTTAGATCTCCCTATAGGTTTTAGGTAGCTTCTATTTACTAATAGCTTAGACGTAGGTTTAGTTTATTAATATACCTTTAGGTATAATAATATACCCTAGGAACTCTACTTATTATTAGTAGAACCTATACTTACTAAGCTTAGTATATAGCGCTTACTAGTAAAGCCTATAGAGTACTTAGTAAAAGTTCTTTATATACTACTCTCTTATCTTAGAGTAGATTATAATATTATTTATATAAGTAATATAATAAGTATCTAGTAGCTTAGCGAGCGCTTAGTAAATATATACCTAGAACGTCGCTAGGGCGCTTATAAGTCTAAATAATATAATAATATATTTAAAGTATTTATAATAAGTCCTAAAAGCTATCTTCTAGTAGTTTTCTAGCTTAATATAGATATAGTAGTATATATCTTAAAGGTTAATCTTTAAGATCTATTTTACTCTCTAAAGCCTATTTAATAGCTTATTAATAAGGGGAAATAGATATTAGTTCTTTAGTATTACCTTATTAAGGCTTTAATAATCTATATAAAAATATAAGGATCTATCTTTCTTAGGTATAAAGAGAATAAGGGCGCCCGCCTTACTTATTAAGAGTTAAATCCGCCTTATTACTTAGTTATTAGTAATATATTAGTAGAGCTCCTCTAGCTAGTACTTATTTAGTAGGTAGATAGGCTTATATAGAGGTTTCTTCCTTTTAGCTAAGTTAATAGTATATTCTATACCCTCTAGAGCTAGGTATTCCTTTACTAATTACTTATTAAATATCGCTTATTTACTAAGTAGCTCTAGTAGTAATTCTACTTTACTCTCTAAGGCATCCTCTTTACTTAGGGCCTCTATTAGTAGCTTATAAAGGGTAATATTCCCTAAAATATATATAATATAGGCTTTCTAGCTATTCTTAATAACCTCTTATATAAATACTAATAGCTTAGTAATACTAAGGCGCTTATATCCCTAGGTATTTATCTAGGTATTAATTATAATACCCTCCTTTCTTATAGAGTATTATAATAAGAAGAGGTCCCCTACTCCTTTAGGGCGGGGAGCCCTAGTAAAGAGTTACTATATCTTCCTTAGTTATCCCCTTAAGTTAATAAGGAAGAAAGTTAACTAATATATATTCTAGCTTATTATAGAGGACCTATTAAACCCCTCTAATATACGGGCGCGCGCTATTATAGGTTATAGTTATAAGGACTTTACTAGTTAACTACTAATAATATTAACTTAGGAATAGGAATCTATATCTACTACTACTTCTTATTTAGTAATATTCTAGAGAGTAATTGCTTATCCTTTTATAATATTTCCCCTTAGGAAGGCGTCTAGTTTTATTATAGGTATAAGAGTTACTAGTATAATCCCCTAGTCTATTTATTTTCTAATAGGTTAAGTTCCTTAACCTCCCTTATAAATTAGATTATATTAACCCTCGCTTTTTTAATAAACGCTTAGTATCCTACTAGCGTTTTATTCGCACTTTATTATTTATCTAGGTAGTTTACCCTCCTATACTCTTTCTTTTTATAGCTAAGGTATACTAAGGTATTAGACGTTATAGGTTATATATTAGGGCTAAATATAAGCTAGCCCCTATTAGATCCCTATAATATACTACTAACTCGTTAGTAAGGTATTAGGCTCTAGGCACCTCGTATAGTTCTATAGCTAGAGCTCTACTAACTCCCCCTTTAGCTTACCCTTACTATAGGGGGGACCCTTAGCGTATACTCTTTACTTATATATTACTTCTTACTTTCGCTCTATAGGGTCTTACTACCTTATTAGTAATATATCTCTTATAGGTATTCTACTTCTATAGCTATATCCCTTAGTCTCTATATTTTAACTTTCTATTATTTAAGCTCCTTATATAAAAAGGGGGCTAGTTAGAAGTATAGTATATAGGCCTTAGCCTTGCTATCTTCTATACTTACTATACCTAAGTTCTAATATATTACTAACTATTTAGTAAAGAACTATATTAATAACTATATCTCCTTTTACTTTATTATATCTAGCTTTTTATAATACTTCTACTCTTAAAGCTCTAGGTTAATATATTATTAGTAAATAAACGCTATAAGGTTAGCTTAAGCTAGGTCTCCTTCTAGCCTAGCTCTATAATATTACTACTAGGTCTATAGGGATAAGCTTATCTTTATAAGCGCTTATTAGACCTATTACTCTAGCGTATTACTAGTATATAGTTAGTATCTATCTTTAACTACCTAGATCTAGTTACTAACCTAGTTTATAGTAAAGTCTTTACTTATAATATAGTAGTTATATATAGGGGGTTTCTTATATTCTCTCTATAGGTACCTTATTACTAGGTAGTTAGTAAGTTCCTATAGTAGGGTAGTAGTTTATTCCTTATACTACTATTATTATAGATATATCTACTCTATAAGACTCTCTTACTATCTCTATAGTAGTCCTATTACTTAGGTAAGGATACCTAAGATACTAGCTTCTTAGGGGGTCTTAGGCGGGGTACCCTATTAGCTACTACTTATTATTTATTTACTAAGCGAGAGTAGGTTTACTTATTCTAGCGCTATCTAGGACTAGGCCTACCCCCTCGGGATTATCTCTCCTATCTTATTATTACTAGGGTTATCTATCCCCCTAGCGTAGTATCTATACTATATCCCTTATATTTTAAGGCTTAGTAAGTAACCTATATTATATTAGCTAAGACCCTATTAGTTATATTCTATATACCTAGCTTAGAGTTTATTATAATTAAACTCTATTACTAATTTATTAATATACTATTACTAGTTTGTTTTAGATATTCTAACTAGTACTAGTTTCTTAAATCGAGGTAGAAGTAATAGAGTTATAAGAGTATAGCTATAGGCCTAAACTAGGAAAAGCTAGAATACTAAAACGTAGGTATATATAGTTATATTAAACTATTACTTAACCTTCTAAGTCTCTAGCTTATAGAGTTTTCTTAAGGGGATATATATTTACTACTAATTTGCTAATATTCTACTAATAGCGTTGGCTCTATATCCTGTACCCGCTATTGTTCCTTATACTTATAAGGTTTATAAAAAAACCTTAATAAATAACTATAGTATATATAGTTATATACCTATATAATATCTCTTTAATAATACTTTAATAACTATAAAACATAACATAATAACTATTGAGCTCGGAATTACGCCGCAGCCCCTTTGTAAAAAGACTATAACAAATTCACCTAGTTCGCAGGCATAATCTAGGAAATACTATATAGGTATTTTAACCTATACCCTCTACTAGTTAAGGAAAATAATATAGGAACCCTATACGTTCTTACTACTTATAAGTAAACCCTCTAAATATTATAAAGTTAGACGCGCGCTATACTAGGGCTAATTATATTAGAGCTAAACGGGCTACTAAGGCTCTTATAGCCTAGAAAAGCTACTATATAAGATAACTCCTTAACCTAAAAGGTCGACCTTCTAGTAAGGTACTATAAATACTACTATATAAGAGGTAACTCCTTAACTAAAGAGGTCTTTCTTAAGAGGTTCTTATAGCTAGAAGTATAAGAAGCTCTGCTATAAGTAGGGCCTTATACTTCTCCCTCTTCCTTATCCTTATCCCTTAATTATATTAATACTAGACCTTATATATAAATATACTAAGCTTAAGTAAGGTATACCCTTTAGTATAAATAATATAGAGGGGATTACTAGAGAGTTTAGCCTTAATATAATTAATAAAACCCGCTCCTTTATTAACTACTCCGCTATATATAGAGAGCGTATTATTAGTATAGCCCTTAAGAGGGCTTACTTTAATACCCCTATAGGGGACTCTATAAGGCGTAATAATATTAGAGCTAAATAAATAAACTTAGTAGTAGAAGTTTAATAGGTTGTTATATACCCTATAGAGTAGCCCTTCTTTAAGCAGGTCCTCTATATTACTAAGGCAGAGGCGGCCTAGGTAGCCTAGGCCTATTAGGGCTTGAACTTTAGTAAGTATAGCTTGTGCTGACTAATAGAGAGAGCGTTACTAATAATAGTATAGTAAAGATAGTAACGACCTCTAGCGGATAAAGCGGTGATAGAGGCGGTATTAGCAGCGCGGGTAGTACGCGAGAGGAAAAGTCGATAGTTTCGTAGTTTAAATAATTAAAAACCACGTTATTATTAATATAAAGTTAAAGATCGTGAGGCTATCTAGTAGCGCTAACTAACGGGTATATATAAGTATAGCTATAGTTAGGAGAGTTATAATCACGTGACTAAAGGCTATGTATTATTAGGAGGCGCGGAGTTAGAAGGTCTGTTGCACTTAAGCAGGTAAAATCACTATGCAGTGGCCAGAGGCTAAAGAATAACTATAAAGTATTTCTTTTATGGAATAAATACTTTAAAAATCTATATAAATTCTCATAATAGCAATAACCTTATATATATATATATATATATTTATAATCCTTAGCTTTTTAGCTATAAATATACAGAAGTTACGCACGGACCACATAGTAATCCGAGCGCGATTTTTGCTTAATAAGCTACTGCTTTGCAGTTACGTTTCAGAATATTTTACCCCTCACTTCGTGAGGGTAGGATTTATAACTTAGAAATAACATCAATAATAACATCAATAATAATATCATTAATAATATCATTAATACCATCAATTAATTCCAAGGGAAATACCTCCTTATGCTTAAATCTATCAGCTTTTATTACTATATTACTCAGCCTATTAATATCTATTATTCAGGCTGTTTTACCGCCCCTTTTGCTACTTATATACCTATTCTTATAGTTTAGGCTTAATAAGGCTAGATAACTACTAAAGTTCCTAGCGGGTAGTAAACTATTTAATTAGGGCGTCTTTTACTATAACCTACTACCTTAAAATAACCTTAATAGGCTAGTAGCTAAGACTTTAGGCTATAGCTCTTATAACCCTCTCTAAAAAATAGTAATAAATAATATAAATAAGCTTAGTATTAGTAAGTTCTAGGTCTCTACGCTAGATAGCTCTCTATTAAAGCTATTAAATAGTAGTAATTAACGCTATAACCTAGGAAGGGTTATTATCCTTAATATAAGATCCTATAACTAGGTTCTAAAGGTCCTTATTAGGATCTTAATAAGACTTTAGGTTTATAAATCCAAACTAGTATAGAAGTCTCTCCTTAGCTTCCTTCTAGGTCTTAGCTTTACTAATATAAGATTTTACTACGTCTTAATAGTTACTAGAGCTATATATATAGACCTTGTTTTTTATATCTTTATTAGTCTTATAGTAAAGCTTTAAAAGGCTCTTATAATTAGTAATAAAGTTAGAGATATTAGTATTAATAAACTTAGGCGCTCTAGTTAAATAAGGAGTTATTACTATAATAATAGGATATCTTATAAGGAGATTAGTAAGAGCTATAATATCCTAATTAGTATAACTTCCTTTAGGGGAATATAGAGTGCTTAAGGGTATTACTCCTATCTTAGAAGTAGGATTTATAAACCTATTTATATTATTATTAGAGGCTAGCTACCCTATAGTATAAGGTTATTTCTCAGTAAATAAAGCTCTTATAAATCTCTCTTTAAGCTATTTCCCTTTATTAGAAGAGGATCTAGTATCTAAGTTAGCTAAGGAAGAAGAAGATATAATACTTATAGGTCTATAAATATTAAAGTTAATATTATATAGTTAAAGTAATAGAGTATTATAGTTAATAAAGTAAAGTTATTATTATAATATCTTCTAAATAAAAGGATAAAGTAAATAGTTATAACTTTCTTTAAATAAAACAAAAAAGGAAATAGTATAAACTAAATAACTAAATAAATATAAGAAAGGTCTAGTAACCTCGATCTTATTACTCTAAGCTATTATAGATCTACTTCGAGTCTTATTACTTAATATAGAAAGGTTTTCCTAATAACGCTCTTATTTTAGAAGAATTCGTAGCTTCTCTATATTAATATCTCTCTAAAGTTAGCACGTTACTCTTAGTACTTAGGGCTATAATAATAAGGGGTTTATTAGTCTCTAGTTACTAATCTAGTTAATCTCGCTATACTTATTAGCTTAGTAAGACTACTAATCTCTATATTAGTATTATATATAGCTATCTTAGCTATATTAGCTATAACTCGCTAGTTAAATAATAGTAGTTATAATAATATATAAGGGGGTAAGGAAAGGAATATGCTCGCTAGAACCTACTAATAGTATTAAAAAAAAGAGAGAGAGGGAAGATTTTAGGGTCTATATTATTCCTACCTTAATTCTATAAGAAAATATAGCTATTACTATTCCCTTAGAACTAAGGTAGGTTTATAAATATCTTCCTCTCTTTAAACTACGCTTTTACTATTATTTATATCGTTATTATTTATTATTTATTAATTTCTTAAGTTATTATCGCATTTAAGGTAGATTAATTATATATATATATATTAATAGCAGGGATATATAGACGTAGTAAAGGTACTTAACTCTCTAAGAAGCTTATAAAAGCTATTAAAAAGAGTAAAAGAATCCGCCTCTAAGTACTATTAGAAAGGGCTTAAACTAATAGGAACTAGAGAGATAATAAATAATATAGCTCTACTTATAAATAGGTAAGAATATTAAGAGTAAGCTTAAAGATATATAGAATAATTCGTAGATCTAATTAAAAGAGACTATCTAAATTAGGCGTAGATTTGCTAAGAAAATACTTAAAAACGAGGTATAGGATTATTAAGGTACTAATTATAATAATATCTATACTATACTAAAGTCTACTATGCTCCTCTTCTCTACGCTCTACTTAATAGTCTTCCTATAATAGGTCTATACGCTAAGGGAGTTTTCTAAAGGTTATATAGCTAAGTCTATCTTATCCTATCCTACTAATCTTCTCTTAGAAACTCTTTACCTCTAATAGTATTACTATTATTTTACTCTTTAGGAGTAATAGGTTTGAAAAGGGAGTTATTAGCGCTCTTAAGTTAAATAACTTAAACTTCTTTATAATCCGCTTAATATATTAGTTATAAGAAAGGTATATTCTTTATATAGCTTAGTTATAAATAACCCTAATTCTAAGATAGTACTTAACTAGGCTTTATTCTTTTAACTTATATATTTCCTTTAGGCTAGTAATTACCTTTTATACTACTTCTTTATAGTTCTTATAAAATAGTATAAGGAACTTATTTATATAAAAGATAATAAGGACCCTCTTCTTAGTTAATTAGAAGAGATATAGGTCTTCGCTTATAAGTATAAAGCCTAAGCGCTAAAGGGTTAAGGAGAACTCCTTATATTAGAGTAGTAGTATATCCCTTAGCCTTTAGAGCGCGTAGCGTAGTTTAACGTACTTTCTAAGCTACTTAAAGCTAATAACCTAAAGATAAGAGAGAAGAAGAAAAAGGGAAAGATAGTATTAAAATCGTAGTTATTAGCCCCTAATAAGGATATTAGTAGACCTTTCTTACCCCCCCCCCCCCCCCTTTTTCCTAGAAAAGATTATTACTAATATTAGATTACTTTCTACTAAAGAGAAAGAGAAGGATACTTATAAAAAGGATTTATTAATTTTTATACCTAGACATGCTTTAACTTT
>JAVHLU010002882.1:0-14935 GCA_036785755.1 Colletotrichum ledebouriae
GGGGGGCGAAGGCGCGTTGAAGAACGAACTGGCAATGGGCAGACCGTAGGAAGGAACAGCTGGAGGTGGACTTGGATGGATTTGGGCCTGGACCTGGACTTGCACCTGGCGGTGGAGGAGGGACTGGGGCTGCAAGCTGGAGCCGGGAGCTGGAGCCAGGACGGCTGTACCCTTGCACGACGATTATCAATTGGCTTATTGTAGTTGCTGGGTTGGACAAACCCGTTGGTCTGCGTTATGATGTATTCCCAAACAGGGGCACTTGGGTACTTCGAGGGGATCGCAGGGTTGAGTGAATCGCGAAAGCGAAGTAAGGGGACCGTGGGAGAGCAGAGGCAGGCAGGCAGGCAGGAGGCGTTGATAATAAAAGAATCTGAACCGAGGAAAATAGAAAGAAAACTGTTAGGCAAGGCGAGACAAGGCAGGGCAGGGCAGCACCACCACTTGTAGGCAAATGCAGGCAAGGCAACTAAAAGCGCAGTTGGACAGAACCAAATCGCGACGAATTACGCTGCTGGACAACGGCGAACTTTGGGTGAAGTTACCCAGGTGCTTGCATCACCGGCACAGGCATGAGAAAAAGGTACGAATACCTATCCGCAACTTAACTTGAGCAGAACTTAAGTTCGCAGCCGGTACCCTTACTTCAGCAGGTAAGGTATCGTAGGTGGACTTCAGTCCGATCCAAGTCCAGTCCCCCAGAAACGGTGCGCCAAGTGGTGCGCGTGTTGTGGCACAGCAAAAGGGGACGCGGTCATCAACGTAAGTAGTTCTAGTTCTAGACAAGGCACGGATGACCCCATTCAGGGGTCCCTTCATCCATGTTTCCCGTAGCATAACTAACCGTCAGTCACCTCTCCTACTTCACTCAGTCAGTTCCCTTCTTCCGTCGTCATAACAAGACTCAAGTCAACTCCTCTGTCGATGCGCCCTGACCCTAACACCCCGGCGCTCACAAGCAGGCAACATGTACCTACCTTGCCTTCGGAATGGATACACTGAACTGCACAACAGCGCTGCAGCAAGGTGCAGGTGCAGGTGCATGTGGGTTGGAATCATTGGATCGTGGATGCCACCAAAGGCACGCACGAACCAGTCCGAGATCCGACCCTGTGGACCTTGACAAGACTGGTGCTTGTCCGGGGACGGTGGTGGAGGCTGAGGGCAGCGAGCGCGCGATGGCGACGGCGATGGGAATGGCAGTCGTATCCAGCAGTGCCTCAGATCCGGTGCCAATATTTGTCCGATTCTGACGCCGCTGTCACTCTCCATGTCCATCGTGATAATCTCCTTCCCGTCATCGTGGAAACCAAGTAGAGAGAAAGATCCAAACCGGGCCATAACAAAGCAATGACCGACCCACTGCCGGCACCACAAAGGGCGGCCGGACGTTTTGCCCGTGATGGCTGAACCACCGCAGTCCGCCGCTTCTAAAATAAGTAATCCCTCTATCTCGGCCCTGGGGGAAATACAAATCGCGGTTAGGAACCAAATTTCTCGGGGCCGATCGCCGAGCTCACGATTGGCGTCTGGAATTCGCTGTTCATGCCTCCAGCCGGCCATTCAACTGAACTCATGGCTTTTGCCGTGCGCGCTTTCAAGGGAGCACCCCAGCTGTTATCTCAGGCCCTGTCCCTGCTTTTCTTACCTCAACATCACTAATGCCGCCAACTTAACCTCACTCTGTGCCTCGCTTGTCAACCGCGCCACATCATAACTTACGTACCTGGATGTTTGAGAAACACAAACCAGACTTCAGATGCCGCAGCCGTGCCGAAAACCCATCTCGCTGCCCCCCGCATTCGTCTCTTCAACAGTCGCCATCGGCGGTGTTCGTCGAGTCGCATCCCGGCATCGTGACGCGGCGGCGTCGACAACAGCCCTGAAGTTATTAAGGGCCCTCCATGCTCCTGCGCTATCCAGGCCTGGTGGATAGGCCCTCGCTGCTGAAGTATGCAGCGGCCATCCACACCATCTGTGCTGTGCCTCCGTCTGTGCGACTAACACCACTATCCGTGGCTATGCCGTGCAGTCCTCCACCACAGCACCTCCGACACTGTTGTCTGCCGCTGCCCGTCTCCCATCACCACCTCTGCAGACGGTTGAAAATGCTGACAATGAACCGATACCGGGAACTTTTGGAAATTGAGCAGCAGTAATGAGGCCAAAAGTCTGACATATGTGGTCAGCGTAGAAACCCTCGGCCACCTCGGGTCTCGGGAATGGTCGGGTTTGGGGACAGCGTCTTGCGAGTTGACCTGAACCTAACAAACGGATGGCCTAAAAAAGCCACTCGGAATCTATCCCAGCTTGGGAACCCCAAGCATATTGGCTTGGCGTGTCTTCGGATTCTTGACTTCCCACTGCTAGAATGACACGTCGAGTTCCAATCTTGAGCTGTCTTGGTTCGTTGAGAGCACGGATGTGATCCGGCGCGACACCTTGTTTTCCGATTGCTTGTGCTGCAGACCTTTCGGAATCTTTCGAGATACAAGACCGCGTCCTCGTGTTGGAAAACTTGTACGCAGCCGACAGAATCACCCTTTCTTCGCCCTGGTGCTGATGCTTCAACATCGTCGCCAACAACCCAAGGCACCCTTGGGAGTGGAACTGTCGGCCGCGGTGGAGACTCTGCGTGGCTCGCCTCACCATGACCGAGGCTGTGTTGACTAACCGCTGGCTTCACAGCCAGACGCGGGCAGCTCCACGAGAGTTGCCCTTTCAGTGATCTCCAATTGACTTATTCATGAGAGATATTTCGAGATTTCTGCTCTATCCGTACCGAGCCAGGTGCTGAATACTCTTAAAAACCAATCTCTGAGCGCGAGATGTTTGTCACCATGATGCCCAGGGTCCGAAATTGCAGTCTAGCCCGCAAAATTAGGATGCGCTCCCGTCTGGGATCTGCCAGTCACACTTGTCCGATATGTGCACATCGCCGAGCTGGATCGAACAAGCGACATCCACATTGTCTGACTTTGTTCCCCTGGTGCATTTTTGGCGTTGCAGTTTTTTGCTCGGTTGATGCCATTCGTCCGTACCGTCGCGAGAAATTCCCAGGGCGCGGGCGCAGGAGCCACCCGGTAGAGGCGCTTTTGATAGGCAATTCTTGCACCGTGGAAATAACAGAACGGGCGGGAAAACGTCACCGCGATGCCTAACAAACGCTAGCCGGCTGTGACATGGCCCTGGCTGGAGTCGGTTTGTTGATCAGTGGGACTCCTTGGGACAGCTGAAAAGGTATCTGAGTTGTGCCAGCTCCAGCAGCTTACTACGCTGCTAATGTGCCCAAGATATGCAGGGCGGCCGGCATGGAGGCTCCCTTGGTCCGCTGACGACGGTCGGTGGCCGCGCGGTTCCGGTCTTGGGAGGCTGAAATGCGGATGCGCTCGGGACGGGTGGGATGATGAATTAGACCTCCGTCCAGGACTGTTGCTGACACCGGCAGGGTCGGAAGGCGAGCGAACGAGAGCCCGGGATTTCCTGGTAAACTCCATTGACACTATTTAGTACCGGCCGATGCTGATGTTCCTCGACTGATGCCAGGCTGGCGTGTCTCGCCCAATGTACCAAACGCCGAACACCTTTGATTAGGAAACGAATCATGTTGCCCTGAAGATCTTCATGTCGTGCAAGCTGAGATCGGCATGGGTTTGTCCGCTCAGCACGCCGTAAGTGCGACATTCTTGCCAGGCTGGAGGTTTGAAGTAGCGGGAGAGTTGCCTTCACGTGCCGAAACAAACAACCGTGATGTCTTAGTCTTCTAAGGCTGGAATTTGCCGCGTTTGTCAGCTTGTTGGTCGTTTTCGGCAACTTTCTCGCAGTCCAACTCTTCAGTCGTCATCTCAGTCATACTCATCGGAAGAACCTCCGACGATATTCCTGACGACCGATGAGAAATGGATTTGAATGCTGCTCAGACCCGGTCATGAATTGCCGAGTATCGCTGCCATGCTGCAGCCAGGGAGATAAATAGCACAGATGAGATGACACAATCGCGTTGCTGAGCCGGGCCTCGATAGGTCCGGTCCATTCGAGTCCAGTGTTGTTTGGAAAGAACGGGATGACCTGGTCCGGCTTCCCGATTGGACTGAGCCGACCCGTGGACGCGCCTGGGGCGTCGCAGTAGCTTTCCGGGTTCTCACTTTCCCATCGTTGCACAGACCAGGCGGTTCATTATGTCATCTACCTTGTTCTGAAAGTCCACGATTTGGCGAGATCGATGCCTAACAGCCCCCCCCCCTCCCCCACCTGAGCCCTCAGGCACTCAGAAAATCCCAGAGGCACGGCCCATACGGGGAAGATTGTTAGGTGCCTACTTCTTCTACCTTGGAAAGGCCACAGCTGGACTCGCACTCGCTCTAGTGGATAGGACCCTACTTTATGGCGCGTCAGGCATGGGACCGCAGCGCAGTCAGGCACAGCACACTGCCGCCTATAGTGCCTGAGGTGGCCTCAGCTAAGAAGTCCCTTGGAAACCGCCAGGGAGACGGTCACGTGGTGTCCCAAGCCCGCAGTCTCGAATTCTGATTGACAGACCACGTCGGTCCTGGAAGAAGGTACCTACGGTACACTGGGCATCTACAGAGTGAGGCACTTCCATTTTCCCATCTGACCCGGTCGTTCGATGTACTTCCCCCGCAATCCTACGCTCATGAGTGACTTGGACGTTACGCGCATCCTCTCCTCCCTGGCAGAAAGACGCACGTCGACACAGGCCAAACACCAGACGCACATTACATTACCCGACCTCCCTCCAAGCTGGAGGCTTGCATACTACTGCGTCAGGCTACCTACCTGAAGGCCAGCAAGCCAGGAAACAAACCCGCCGTCTTCATTATCGACAAAAGTGATCACGAAGCATCGCATGTCCCCTTCATTGCAGGCTGGATTAATTGTTATCAACCAGCCTTTCACCGCAACTCGTGTGTCCAGCGGCTTGTCCTGTGCTGTGTAGGTATCAAAAGGTACTGCTCTGGCGAGTGGCAGCCCACCCCCGGCCCCATCTCGAATAATATTCGCCTCCACCTGTGAGTCCTGGCCTCATCACCACCACAGCCCGCTCAGGCTCGCGCTGCCATCCCGCCAACCTTTTTCGCGAGCGCACACACAAACGCCGACCGACACCTCAACAACAACCCGCTGAGAGGGGCGTCGCATTTTTGGCTCACCCATCGTGCTCGCAGGAGCCCGTCTTTCAATCCTCCCGCGAGTCCAATCGACCCCCCGAAACCTCCCTCTCCCTCCCGAATCCCTCAACCCCTCGCAAGCCTCCCTCTATGACATCGACGCCTGTTGCTTCGTAGCACTCCTTCGATATGCCGGCCAACCACCGCCAGCCGGCATCGCAGACACCTGCGTCCCCCAATACCAAGGCTACAGCCAGATATACCAATAAGGACGGTTCTAAGATCATCACGGTCCCCAAGGGCCCCTCTTCCACCGAGCCTTCGTTGCCCTCCACCCCGACTTCGTCTGCGAAAGCATCTAGCCTGCAAACGACCGCCACCAACGGCTTCGATGCATCCGCGCCTGCCGTCAATCGCAAGAAGCAAAAGCGTCGGGCAAAGGCCGCTGCGAAAGCTGCCGCGGAACAAGCTGTCGTCCCTGGACATACCCCAAACGGGCGCCTCAGTCCCGCACCTGGCGCCCCAACGCCCAACTCCCAGACTGGCCCAGATGACGCGGACCAAGAATCCAGCGACGACGACGCAGACGACCAGCTGGCCGAAGACCAACCCGGCGCGAACGGATTCGCCTCCAGCAAGTCTAAGAAATCCAAGAAGAAGAAGAAGAAGAATGGAAAGAACCCGCAACTGGCCGACTCTCAATTCGACAATGTGCCGCATTCCCACTCACCATTGACTCCTCGTGGACCGGGAATTTCCAAGGATAAGATCTGGAACACCAGCTCGCAGGAAGAACGGGAACGCATCAAGGAATTCTGGCTGGGGCTCGGCGAGGACGAGCGCAAGTCGCTAGTCAAGGTCGAGAAGGACGCCGTGCTGAAGAAGATGAAGGAGCAGCAAAAGCACACCTGCAGCTGTACCGTCTGTGGTAGAAAGCGCACCGCCATCGAGGAGGAGCTGGAGGGACTATACGACGCTTATTATGAAGAGTTGGAGACCTTCGCTCACCAAGGAGAGGGCCCGCCGCTGCTCGGCCGGAGGGGCATCAGCATAGCTGCGCGCCCCTCACCAACCCCGGGAGCGATCTGGGCGAAGCAGCCGCCTTCGCATGGTCGAATAGTCGAACACGTCGGCGACGAGGATGACGAGGATGAGCCCGACGAAGAGTACAGCGACGAAGAGGAGGATCTCGATGACGAATACGACAGCGAAGATGACCTCCCGGACGATGCTCACGACGGTCACTCTCCTGATCAACCCCACGATCGAGACATGGCGGATTTCTTGACGTTTGGGAACAGCCTGCAAGTCAAGGGTATGAAGCTTCTGGACTCTCTACTCTGCAGATATGGTAACATGGACTTAGGCGGCATACTCACTGTTGCGGATGACCTCCTCAAGAACGACGGCAAGCGTTTCATTGAGATGATGGAGCAACTCGCCGAACGTCGTATGGCCCGAGAAGAGGATGCCAAGGAGCAGCACTTTTCTCGCTATGGTCATCCGCCCAACGGCTCTTATTCGAATCATGGCCATCCTCCTCCCGAAGACGATTATGACGACGAAGACGAGGAGGAGGATGAGGACTATGAAGACAGCCAAGAAGAGGAATACGAGGATGAAGAAGTGAGCTCCTCTCAATACACATATGACCATAAACACTCGAGTACTGAGCACATTTGTTGTCATCATCAGGACACGATGACCGAGGAGCAGCGCATGGAGGAGGGTCGCCGCATGTTTCAGATATTCGCCGCTCGCATGTTCGAGCAGAGGGTCCTCACGGCATATCGCGATATGGTCGCCAAACAACGCCAACAACAACTCATCGAAGAGCTCGAGGAGGAGAACCGGCAAGACGCCCAGCGGAAAGCCAAGAAGGCCAAGGAGAATCAGAAGCGCAAAGACAAGGCCGCATTGAAGAAGCAGATGCAGGCCGAAGAGAAGGCGCGCAGGGAGGCTGAGAAGGCCGCAGAAGAAGCTGCTCGACTCGAAGAGCAGAAGCAGAAAGCGGAAGAACAAAGGCTCAAGGCGGAGGAGAAACGACGGAAGAAGGAGGAGCAGAAGCGTCTCGAAGAGGAGGAACGCCTGCGGAAAGAAGCAGAGCGGCAACGACGCGCCCAGGAGCAAGAGAAGAAGCGCATCGAGCAAGAACGCAAACTTCGCGAGCAGATGGAAAAGCAGAAGGCCAAGGAAGCGCGTGAAAGGGAGACTCGGGAGCAGAAGGAGAGAGAAGCTAGGGAGCGCAAGGAGAAGCTGGAGCAAGCCAAGCGCGACAAGGATCAGAAGGCCAAGGCCGAACGAGAGGCCAAGGCTGAGAGGGAAAACAAGGAGCGGATCAAGCAAGAAGAAAAGGCTACCCAAAAAGCTGCTACTATTGCTGCTGCTCCGATTCCTATCCCGACCCTAGGCCGACGACCTTCCCAGCACCCCGTCTCCATCCCAACGCACCCGTCGAACCCGGCATCCTACGCATCTCCAAAGATACCCGCGGCAACGCCAGCACTTCCAAAGGCTCCAACGCCAATCCGCCCTAAGAATGCAATTCAGCCCCTAGATGCGAGCGTGCCCGGATCGCACGCTTCTCAATCAAGTTCTACCAGCCAAAACCCATCACCACATCCGGCGACACCGGGCCACACAAGCCCTGCGCCAATCGGATCGAGGAAAGGAAGCGTGGCGACTACGAGCTCGTTGCCGCACCCCCAGTCCGTATCACCGTCCAATATCAAGGGCCCTATGCAACCAGGCCCCTTTGGGATGCCGATGAGCATGCCACCACCCGGCTTTGGAGTACCGCCTCCAGGACTAGGAAACCGCATGCACGATCCATTCTTTGGACAGCCTGGTGGTGGATTTGGTCGGCCTCCGCCGGGCATGATGCCTGGCCCTCCCGGGCTGAATGGCCCCGCCGGACGTGGTTTCATGCCGGCACCACCGCCTGGTTTCGGACAGCCTCTGGGAGATCCGCTACACGGCATGGCACCCGGCCCAGCGTCGCATTCTCGCCAAGCCTCCGGTAGCTTCGACGCGACCTCGTCTCCGGCATCGTCACAACCGATTGGAAGACCGACGCCCATCGGACGACCCGGTAGCGTGGTGCATGGCCAGCGAAACGACCAGACGGACGAGTTCGCGAACCAGCACCTCGGTAGCAGCGCGTTGCTGGATGATTCAGAGGAACCGAACCCGATCGCTGCAGCTATCAACGCCGCCAGGCAACGTAATCAAGCCCCTCGAGGCGCTTTCCCCAGTATTCCGTTCGGCATTGACAACGGTTTTCCCAGCATGAACAGTCCCTGGGGCTCGTCACCAATGGCCTTTGCTCCTGGCCTCCCTCCAGGGCTTGGAAATCCGACCTGGGGCAACCCAATGATACCTCCGATGCCGTCACTAGGTCAAATTCGCACCGCCGGAAACCCCCGATCAGTCACAGTGCGTATGATGCTCTGTCGCGCCTGCAAGGAGCTACAAGCGCGGAACGAGGCGCCAGAGTCTTTCATCGACCTCTCGTCCGTCAAGGCCGAAGTGGACCACATCAGCCGCACGGAGGCCATCTCGGAAGACGACCTGCTGGACCTCGCCGAGACCGAAGGAAATGCGCACAACGGCGGCGGCACGTTCGAGATCCGCCGAGACGCCAACGGCCCCGGCAAGCACATGGTCCGATGGTTCCCCGAGTTCAGCGACCTGTCCCATCCGCACCACAGGGCGGTGGGCGCCCCGGGCGAGATCGGGAGCCCCATCATCGGCGGCCCGTCGCTGGCGTTTCCGTCTAGAGGGCACTAGGATGCTTCTTCTAGAAAGCGTTCGCGCTCAAAGTCCGGCACGGGATTCTACGGCGCCATGATGGTGGGTCACCAGCGGCGGCGGCGGACGAGGATGCAGGATTCAGAGGAGGACGTAGGCGATGGTTCGGAGACCGTGATGGATCCCCTAGGGATAAGGGGGGAAGGGCCTGAGGGTCGCTCGAGTTGAATATTAGTTGGCCACCCCCCTTTCCCACCCCCCTTTCCCTGGTCCGTCTTGATTAGTAGGAATCGGGCATAATCTCACGCCTCGGGTTGGAGAAAGGGCAGTCCGTCAGCTCCCATGGTGCGGAATCCGCTGGCTGGCTAATAGACTACCTGCTTTCTTTCTGCGCAACCAAACCAATCCTCGTGAACTGGACCTCGTGAAGAGATGCTACGTGAAACCCATATCTCCGACTCACAGGCAAACACCATCACCACAACCACCACCACCAGCCTCCAAATCTTTCCCCTTCCCCCCTTCCATCCAAAAGGTTCACTTCATGGAAATCCAGACATAAGAGCGCACTAATAGCCCAAAACCAACCCTTGAAAACAACCCCCCCCCCCCGGGCGGGCAAAACCGCTGCGTCTCCCGCGAATCCCGAAAAAGCCCACCCCACAACCGCCCGACCAAGAAAAAAATTAAAAAAAAAAAAGGAACAAAAGAAAGGTCGGCCCCCCCCCCCCCATAGACAGACAGACAAACTCCAGCCTACCCACGGAACCAGAAGACAGCCGCACATGCTTCTTAAGCCGCTCCAGCACAACTGGCTGCCAACACACTCTGAGAACCTAGCAAAAGCCGGTCGCCCGGCTAGCTCAATCGGTAGAGCGTGAGACTCTTAATCTCAAGGTTGTGGGTTCGACCCCCACGTCGGGCTCAATTCCCGTCAGCGGTTGGTACAATTCCCTAGGTTCGGTGTTTTTTTAGGGGAAAATTTTCTGATTGGCATCGATGTCATTCATCCATACTTTACTTATTTCTCTTTCCCTCCTTCTTTTTCCTCGTATTGCTTGCATGCCATCTATACATACACGGTCGTTATTGCTAACGTTATCGTAACCTCGAATGCTTAGAGAGACTTTTTTTTTAATTTGAGAATTTTGCTGTCTGTACAATTACGAGGCTCTCGAGTCGCTGAGTGACTACGTTGCTGGGAACATTTCCTCGTCCACATTGAAACTGTCACCAGATAGATGTACGCACATAAAACACTGAACAGTCCAACACCAATTACATGTTCACGCCAAGCAGGTGAGTAAAGCAATATGAAGCATATTCGAAGAAACTCCATTCCGGTCTATGTGGTATTTTTCCTGATCCTCATCCATCGTCATCCGCCAGCGGTTGGCCGGGCTGTCTATCAACGGTGGACCCCCGGCTGCTCCGAGCAGCTAGGGCGCACCCGTTGGGTATCATAGTCTATGAGTCTAATGGTTCAACGAAAGCTCAAAGGGAGCGTCTTGACAAAGAAAAGGAGGACAAAACAAAAACAAAGTACAGTTCTATCTTTGGCGCCACCTTCACTCATGAGACACATTAGTTGCTATATCGTTATATGAACAATGAAAAATGAGAGGACAAGGTACAATGTGGGGCACGCCTCAGATCCAAGCTGGGGGAGAGGCACCGCAGCCCTTGTCTTCGACGCCACGCTTCTTGAGCCCGAGGTTCTCGAGGCTCTTCTTTCCCCAGCTGAACGGGCGCTTTTGCTTCGGGACGCTCAACAAAGGTCCGATGCTTTCGCTGTCGGCTCTCGGACTGAGGCCGCCCATGCTCTGGCTCCAGGGCGCGATGGGATTCCCAGCGGGATAAAGAGCAGGGTCAAAGAACTGCTCGTCTTCGGGAGGGCCGAGGATGACGTTTGTGGACCAGTCGTCACGCTCTGGGAGAACGAGTGGTGTTCCTGGGTGAGGGTACTCGAGAGAATCGGGTTCATCTGGGACGCAGCGCGGGGGAGGGTGCGAGACAGTGGCCAGCTTCACGGGGAAGAGTTTCCGTCTGAGGGAGAAAATAGTCTGGGGACCGGAGAAGTCGTGATGGGCCACATGCATCTCTGCATGGCCCTTGGCAAAGAAGGCACAAGTAGTGCGAAGAGGGCGAGTGGTGGCGCCTGGAAACTCAGGCGCAGGGTGTTCTGGCGAGGAGAACGATGTCTGGCCTAGCGTCCATGCCGCGTGGAGAATCTTGGGAACGTCCAAAAGATGCCTACATTCTAACAGCTTCTTGAGGTCACCGGAAGATCGCGGCTGCCAGCGTAGTTGGTTGCGGGCCGTCTTGTCCCACAGGGAGTGTTTCCATTCATCCTTGAGAGATCTCTGGCGAAGGAGATTCTGGAGCTGGTGGTAGTATGTCCACTCCGACAGTACGCTGCGCGAATTGAAGTGTCCTGCGAGATGATCAAAGTACGTCTCTGCTGCGACAGGAGCATCAGCGTCGGAGGCAGCTTCGGAGACTTCCTTGCAGCCGATGAAACCGCAGGCGAAGACGACCTGGGGGCAAAGTTCGACCTTGTTGTAGTCGGCAGGTGGGCACGCGTCTCCGTGTTCCATCTTGAAGTGTGTGACGTAGGCCTTTTCAAAGTCGAAGACCATCTTGCAGAACTCCTGAGGACAGACCCAGAGTGAGTTGGTGTTGTGGAAGCTCTGGAGATGCTTCTTGATGTCCGACTTTCGCCCGAAGCCGACGTGGACATCGTAGACGGCGCACATGGGACACTCGATAGGCTTGCGAGTTGGGATTTTCATCGTGGTCTTGTTGCAAGGGGAGATCTGATCCTGCCAGTCGGAACCGGAAAGAGAAGGCGTCTCTGGGGATAGGAGAAACGCGGGCTCGGCGTCCCATGAGGGCGTAAAGAAAGAGTCAGACATCGAGGCGTCGTCGCACATGGAGGCAGACGAGGTAGACCAAGGGCCCGAAGACAGAGATGGGGCGTTGCTGCCGAAGGTCAATGTCGATAGAGCCGAGTTCCGAGCTGGGGCGTTGGGATGATCTGCTGGCTGAGGAGACGTGATGTTGCGAAGGGTATATGTGACGTTATTAGAGCCATAACGGCCAGCGAGGTCGCGCAAGGTTTGGATGTCTGCAAAAGACATCGCTTGCGGCTGGTTGGGGAACATGTTTGACGTCAAACGTTCGTACACTGGGAGCTATAATAGCATCAGTGATGTGGGTTTTGGTTATTGGCCGTTGAAAAGCGAACGGTGATGTCGGAACGATACGTTCGGCTGGGGAAAAGACCGTTTGTTATGTAGTGGATGAATACCTCGAGTAACAACGTTCCACCAATTTGGAGAGAAAGGACCATATAAACCAAAACCCACACGAAAAGAGCAGTGATCCGACATTTAGTACCCTTTGCCAAGGAACAACGTCAAAGGGTGGATGTTGCACGCCACGGGCGCTGGCGTGTGGCGAACTGCGGTTGTCGCTTGGGTACAGCTACTGAGAGATATTCCGGTGGTCGTGTTGTAACGCCTCTTTCGCATTAGCGCGGGCGTAGGGCTCAGGACTGAGGGTGCTTCTGCCTTCTGGAAGCTCGATGGAAGGCTGGGTGGCAAAAAAGGCACCAGAAGAAGGCTGGGGTTTAATTCGCTAGAACATGAATGGAGAATGTTGGATCCGTGGCGTAGCAATTGATTCGTTGATGCGGTGTGATCCATCGAGTCGCATCGCAGATTACCCATGGGTCAACATCATCTCGAAAGAAACGAATCAACATCGTGGGCAGGAACCCGACTGCTTTCGCAGGGCCCCCAGAGACTGGCCAGAACAGCACTCCAGGGCCAGTCGTACAGGCTCAGGTCGGCTTCCAGTAGGTAGGTCCAACCGGGGTCAGCGGCGTGCAACTGGAACATTGGTGATCCAATCTCATCTGCCTTGGACGAACCAGATTTCGCAAAGCTGAGCACACTTCTCCCTCTCGTCCTGCCCGGATGACAGCCTGAACGGGGCTGTGCCCGGCTGGTATGGAACGAAAAGAGCCAAGACGCGTTAGCGGGCTTCTAGAAGGACGCTAGAACATAGGATGCATGACAGGGGTGGAGGTCGAATGACGACGTTGGGGAGCAACCATCCTTCCCTTCCTTTGGTTTGGTTGTTGGTGTGAGGCATTGTAACCGTGCGTGTGTCGCGTCGTTTGTGGATGAGAAGACAACTCAGTTGAGGTAGAGTGGTTGCGTGAGGGTCACGCGAAGAGAGGCCTGCTTAGCTTCGAGTCTCGCGTTGTCCGGGGCCGGTTCGAGATGGGTCGGGCGAGTCGGTAAAGCTAGACAAGAGCGCCTGCGGCCTTGCGTGTCCCCTTTGGAGTCGTTACTGGGGCTGCTTTCTTTGTTCCTCGCCGGCCATCTCCCAGCCGCAGCTTCAACTTCTTTGTCTCCATGGCGGGAAGGCTCCAAAGAATTGGGGGCGTGAGACCGCGGCCGAACAGCGAAGGGTCGACAAATACCCAAATGCTGGAACCAGGCCACGCGACGCGACGAAGCACCGGAGGCCATTCATCCCAGCTCCTACTGCCGGCTGTTTGAGTAGCAACCGAGGTAGGGCCGTTGAAGGAGAGGTTATTCTGCATCGACGTTGAAAGCCACCGCGTCAGCGGATGTCGGAGTGCCACGGGCGAGGAGAAATCATCGTGCTAATGCTACGCCTTCAGTCGCCTGGGTCAGAGGTAACTGGGTTGAGACGGATTGAAGTGGATTGGTTCCTCAGAATCATTTGCAAGGCACGAAGAAGGCCCTGTCGTGCCGCATGGCAGGCGCAGGTGGAAGTGGAAAAAGTTGATTCATGGGTTGCCAGTCGCACGGTGAGATTGATTAGGTAAACTAAGCCCCTTGCGTGCCTCTCCTGCCTCTCATGCCTGTTTCTGAGGCTAACCAAATACCACGGCTGTGAGGGTATCCCTTGGGTGTGTGTGTCATGCTTATATTGCTAACTATGGATGCCCGATAGGCGGATATATCTATATATCGTAATATGGGCTTATGTAATGTAGTGCCCTATGGGCTAGTGTGATAGTCTGCCCTCCTCTAAAAATGCTATGCCCTTACTACTAAGATCTAAAATATAAACTCGTTATCTATTATCTTTCTCTCTATTATTATCGTTTCTATCTAATATTATTCTATTATAGTAGGAGGTTATTATAACTACTGAATTTAGCTAGTTTAGCTTATAATACCTATTGGTTATAGTTAGGGCCTAAGTGTTAGTAGGTAATAAGGTATTAGGATAGGATAAGATAGACTTAGCTGCGTAACTTTTAAAAAACTCCCTTAGCGCACGGACCCGTTATAGGAAGACTATAGAGTAGAGCGTAGAAGAGAGGAGCATAGTAAACTTAAGGATAGTATATATATTATTATAATTAGTACCTTAATAATCTTATACCTCGTTTTTAAGTATTTTCTTAGTAAATTAGTACCTAATTTAAATAATCTCTTTTAATTAGATCTATAAATTATTCTATATATCTTTTAAACTTACTCTTAATATTCTTACTTATTTATAAGTAGAGCTATATTATATATTATCTTTCTAGTTCCTATTAGTTCTAGCCTTTTTTTAATAATACCTAGAGGTAGATTCTTTTACTCTTTTTAATAGCTTTTATAGGCTTCTTAGAGAGTTAGGTATTCTTACTATATCTATATATCCCTGCTATTAATATATAAATATATAGAATTAATCTACTTTAAATATAATAATAACTTAAGAAATTTATAAGTAACGAATAATAACGATATAAATAATAATAAAAACGTAGTTTAAAGAGAGGAAGATATTTATAGACTTACCTTAGTTCTAAAGGAATAGTAATAGCTATACTTTCTTATAGAATTAAAATAGGAACGATATAGACCCTAAAATCCTCCCTTTCTCCTTTTTTTTATATACTATTAGCAGGTTCTAGCGAGTATATCCCTTTCCTTACCCCCTTATATATTATTAAAACCGCTATTATTTAACTAGCGAGTTATAGCTAATATAGCTAAGATAGCTATATATAATACTAA
>JAVHLU010002883.1:0-14910 GCA_036785755.1 Colletotrichum ledebouriae
CTCTCTCCCCTTTATATATATTATTTACTTTTAAACTTAATTTATCTACTAACTATATAATATTAATTACTATACTATAGCTCCTCCTTTTCTTTAAATATTACTTCTATTTAGCTCTTTAGTCTATTAATTACTCGCGCTTTCCCTTTATTAACTTTTCTCCTAATATATTATAATAGGGAAAGTTATCTTTTATAATAATAAAGTATTAGATATATAGATCTAGGAGTTAAGATCCTTAAACCTTCTTATCCTTAAAATTAGACCTTTAATAAAGCTTATATTTAATAAACTAAATATAAGTAGGTTTTAAGTATAGGGATAAAATAATAGAGATATCCTAGGCTTTAGACCTCCTAATAAGCTTAGTTACTAGCTTTAGCTAATTAAATATAATACGCACCCTCTGCCTAGGATAGATAATATCCCTAGTTAGATAGACCCTTTTAATATAATATTAAAATATATCCTTATTAAACGTTAGAATAAGACCTTAGAAGTAATAAAAGAGATAATTCGCCCCTTATACTTATAGCGAGTTATAGCTAGTATATTTAATACTATTAGTATACTTAAGATAGTAACTCTAATATATACTAAGGATATCTTAGTAATTACTCGCTATATTATAAGGCTTACTAGGCCTAGCTAATTACTCTACTATAAGATAGTTAGAGGTATAGAAAACGATTTTAAAGATAGAGATATAAGGGATATTATAATTATCTAAATTAAAGCTAAGTCCCCTAATATACTCCTTATTTATTTATAAGCACCTAAGTCTACTTATTAACTTATAAGATAGGAGAAACTAGTTTTATAATAATTAATAGTTAAAGAGAGGAGCTAAAAGATAACTATAAACTCTAATATTTATTACTAGGAGCTTTCTACTAAGATATAAGGCTAAGGAAGTTTTAATAAAAAAACTATACCTAGTAGAACTTTAATATGCAGACCCTCTATTATAAGCCTCTAGTCTCTACTTTATTAATTAGCTTAGGTCCTTTATATATATTAGAAGCTTAGTACCTCTAAAGTAGCCTATTAAAATAAGGTATTAAGCTTAGATTAATTATTTATTAAAGGCTTTTATTAATAAAATACCTCCTAAAAAAAGCTAGACCTAACTAAGGATAGATAGAATTCTATATAATTAATACTTTAAATTAAGAGATAAAGATATTAAGAAAAGGATAGCTTAAGAAGATATTAAGCGCTAAATAGCTAAGTATACCTTTTAATTTATAAACCTAGAGGTTTCCTCTCTAAATAGGATAGATATTAACCTACTAGTACCTATAGATACTAATTTATAGATTAGTCTAATAGTTCTTATTAATCTAGAAGAGTTAGATAGAGGGGAAGATTTATTAAAAGAACTAAATACCTAAAATATAAAAAGAAGAAATAACTATAAGAAATAGAAGAGGGATTATAACTTATAGTAACTAGCTAACTTTATAAAGTATCTTAACTACCCTAGGTCTATAAAACTATCTATATCGCCTTACTTAGCTCTTACTACCCTAAGAAATACTATATTTAGCCCTATTAATACCTTAGTAGGATTTAATACTATAAGACCTAAAGGGAACCCTATACTAAATAAAGATAAGCCCGTACTAGTAGTCCTATAGTATATATAATAAAACTAAGAATTTATAAATTACTTAATAACTTAGTATAATAGAGGGTTATCTATTATAACTTTAGCCTAAGTAGAATATTTATTAGACCTTTATAATATATAAGGGAAGCTAATAAGAGAAGAGGAGTTAGATAGTTTAGAGGTTATAGCCCTTTTTATTTTTATAATTAAGGGCTACCCTTATATTATCTATACTCTAATCTATAAGCTAGCCTAGTAACTTAGGAAAGAAATTAATAAAGCTTTTATAAAGCCTAAAAGAGAAGAAGCAAAGAATCTCTAGGATATTACTAGGGCTTTCTTTCTACTAAACTATAATACTTATTACTAGGCGGCGATTTATATAGATTAGTTAACTAGCTATTACTTCTATTATAACTCTATATAGGACTACAATAGTAATTAGCGCTTTATTAAGGCTATATAAGACTTTAATATATAGTATTATAAGATAGGAGCCCCTCTATAACTCTAAAAGCTCCTATTAATTAATACCTATATAGTTAATTTAGTTTAATAGAGGGATAGATTTATATATAGTCTCTAATATATTAAATAAGCTAGAGCTCTAATTTAAAAAGGATTACTATCTCTACGTTTTAGTAGTATAACCTTAAGTAATAGTATATTATTCTCTAACTCTTAAATCCCCTTAATTACTCGATATATATCTATAATTACTATAGAGTTCTATAACTTAACTATTAATAGTAATATAACTTTACGAGATATCCTATTAAGCTAAAGAGACTTTAGGAAAGTACCTTTCTTCTCTTTATACCCTCTTACTCCTTTACTTATAGATAATAATATAATAAACTTTAGAAATAATAATAATATTATGCTATCTCCTATAGTAGATATTCCTTAACCTATTTATAAATTATTAGTATTATCTAGGTCTGTTTTATTTAAAATACTAGATAATAAGCTTAAATACCTTAGATATTAGCTTTAGTTATAGGTCTTATAGACGCTAAGTCGTAGTATAACTATTAAGCTACGCCTAAGAACTATACTTATAAATATATTATTATATCCTAAGAGGCTTAGTCTTTTAAATAAGTATAACTATAGCTATATAGACTATATCTAGTAGAGGGTTAACTAATAGGATTAGATCGAGTAGAACACGCCTAAGGGAGCATATTATTATAGCTTCTCACGCCTAGTATAATAAAGCGGGTAGTTTTAGCTATACTAAGGATTAGAATAGAATAAGGAGTATAATAAAAAAGAAGAGGTAATAAGGCTATTATTAAGATATAACCTATAGTAGAAGATAGTTAAACCTAAGGGACCTTTTTAATAATAAGATCGCCCGCTTAGAAGACGTTATTAATAAATTAGATCTATAAATAGAGTTTATTTACTATTTCTATAAAGTAATTTTATTTATTTTTTAAGACTCTCTTTTATAATATTATAAAGAGTCTTAAGGGGATAATTAGAATAAGATAAGATAGACTTAGCTATATAACTTTTAGAAAACTCCCTTAGTATAGAAAACTCCCTTAGTATATAAACCTATTATAGGAAGACTATAGAGTAGAGTATAAAGGAGAGGAGTATAGTAGAGGAGATTATTATTATTACTATTAGTACCTTAATAACTATATACCTCGTTTTTTAGCAATTTCTTAGCAAATCTACGCCTAATTAAGATAATCTCTTTTAATTAGATCTACGAATTATTCTATATATCTTTTAAGCCTACTTTTAATATTCTTACCCGTTTATAGGTAGAGCTATGTTATTTGTTGTCTTTCTGGTTCCTATCGGTTCTAGCCCTTTCTAGCAGCTATTTATTTAGCTTAACTTATTAAAGTAATATAGATACTCCGCACTAAGCCTCTAGCTAGCTAATAATATTGAATAGAAACCTTATAACCCTATTAAATATACTAATATACGCCTAATTACTTATATTAGTAAAGCCATAAACTAAGCTAAATAGACGTATTAGCTTATTAAACTTAAAGTAGCTTACTTACTATAGGTAGTAAAAAAGTACTAGCTAATATTATATTTATTAAGGCGAGACCCTATCATTATACTTACTAACTATTTAGTAATATATAATGTTATTAAATAAATATCGCTATAGTGAGAGGATAAGATAAGGTCTAACCTATAACTTATATTATTATTAGAATACCTTACCTAATTCTCCCTAGTATATTATTATATCCTTAGAATATTAAATATTATAATAGATATATTATTACGCCTACTTATAATAGAAATCCCTATTAAAGACGTTAGAGAACTTAATAAGATATAGGATAATATACTAATAAGTATTAACTTTATAATAGAGGTATCTCTTAATAATAACTTTAAGACTAACTTATCTAATTATATACTAACTCTAAGTCCTAGAGTAGAGTATGTAAAATACTCTACGAAAAGGTAGATAAGATAGACCTTAACTTTATTATATATAATAGTCTCCTTTATTATATTAACCCTTATACTAATAAATAAAGGCTCTACGTTCTAAAAGAGTTAATAATACTACTTATTAAAAAAGCTTATAATAACTACTATTACTTTAGTAAGGAATAAATATAGAGAGCTATTAATAAATACTTTTATATACCACGTCTTAAATAATAAGTTAATAACAATATAGCTAACTACCTATAATATAGAATAATAAATATAGAATATTAATTACTACTTAGCGCGATATAGCTAATATTAACGCTAGCTATTCCCTTCTATATAATTACTATAGATTTTATTATTAGACTTCCTAAAATACCTTTATAGTATTTAAGCTCTCAAGTAGAGAACTTCTTACTATTTAATGTAGTACTTACTATACCTAATAAGTTCTCTAAAGTAATACTTCTTATCCTAGGTTACTTAATATATACTATTAAGATCTAGGGATACCTCTTTCTTTATAACCTCTAATATAGTAACTATGGAATCCTAAAAGCTATTATATCTAATTATAACTAGGAGTTCCTATTAAAGTTTTTAATTATATTATAAGCCGAACTATATACTAAATTAAGATTCTTAATAGTATTTTATCCTTAAACTAATAGTATTTTAGAATAATAGAACTAAACTATTAAACTAGCTATTTATTAGTTTCTTAACCTTATTAATAATAAAAAGGTAAAATTATTACTAAGCTTTTAATATAACCTTAATAACGCCTACTTATAAGTTATTAGTTATTTACTAAACTAAATCCTATATAATAGGAATATTAATAACGCGTTAAATATCTTAGGTAATACTAATCTTAAGATAAACTATAAAATCTTCTAAGAGGAAGCAAAAACTTTAATTATAATAGCCTAGCTATATATAAAAGAATAGTATAATAAAAAATATTATTTTATTACTTTTAAGCTAGGTAACTAGGTATACCTTAAGATATGATTAGGATATTATTTACTAGGATAGCTAAACCTAAAGTAAAGCTACTGGTATATTCTATTTAAGGTCCCTAAATATATTATAAGTTAGTATATTACCTCGATATTCTACCTAATATAAATGTTTATCCAGTTATATCTATTATCTAGCTTATACTAGTACTAGCCCGTAGTAATAACCTATTTAACTATTAAAATAACTACTAAGGTCTAGTTAATATTAAGGAAGATAATCATATTTATTAGCTTAAAGTATATAAGTATTTTAAGATTAAAAGTATTCTTAAGAAGTAAACCCTCGCGCGAGGAAAGGTATAATATCTGATTAAATAGGAAGGTTACTTACTAATCTATATTATTTAAATAGATAGAAATACTATAAATATAAATAAACTTATTGCTACGTTTAAAAATAAGAAATAAGAGGTAGGATAGCTCTATAAATAAGTATAAGCTTAAAGACTTATTTAATAAGGTCTTAAACTAGTATTAGAGCCTAGTAGAAGACTACTAAAGCGCTTAAGAGGAAAGCCTTAAAAGGACCCTATAGAATAATATAATATATATTATAAATAAGGAACCTGCCGCTTAATATACCTTAAATAGATAATTAAACTAGAAAGGATATTATAACTAAGGCCTTATTGTAAAATAAAGATATATAGCACGCTTAGTATATCTAAGGGCGTTACCCTAATAATAGTAATATTTATATCTAGCCTGTTAGTAAAGATAACTATATCTATCACGCCTTCCCTTTTAAATACCTTCTACTCTTAGTACTATAAGAACCTTTATAAATATAACTACCCTCCTCGCTAGAAGGTTAATCCCTACTCTTATTTAACTAATAAGAAAAATTAGCGCTTAAGTATATATATATAAAATAAATTTAGGTCAAAATGCCCGTATAGTGTTTCCCGAATTGTGCTTGTGAACTGGGTGAATTTGTTATAGTCTTTTTGCGAAGGGGCTGTGGCGTAATTCCGAACTCAATAAAATGAATTTATATTACTAGGTAACCCTATTAGTTATTACTACTACCTTTACCCGCCTAGTATTGGGATAGGATAAGATAGACATAGCTGAGCAGCTTTCGAAAAACTCCCTTAGCGCACGGACCCGTTATAGGAAGACTATAGAGTAGAGCGTAGAGGAGGAGCGTAGTAGACTAGAGCATCGTTTATATATTATTATAATTAATACTTTAATAATTATATACCTCGTTTTCTAATATTTTCTTAGTGAATCTGCGCCTAATTTAAATAATCTCTTTTAATTAGATCTACGAATTATTCTATATATCTTTTAAGCCTACTTTTAATACTCTTACCTATTTATAAGTAGAGTTATATTATTTATTATTTTTTATAGTTCCTACTAGTTCTAGCCCCTTTCTAATAATACCTAGAGGCGGATTCTTTTGCTCTTTTTAATAGCCTTTATAAGCTTCTTAGAGAGTTAGGTGCCTTCGCTATATCTATATATCCCTGCTTTTAATATATATATATACGTAATTAATCTACTTTAAATACAATAATAGCTTGAAAAATCTACAAATAACAAATAACGACGATACGATTAATAATAATAAAAAAACATAGTTTAAAAGAGAGGAAGATATTTATAGACCTACCTTAGTTCTAAGGGAATAGTAATAGCTATGCTTTCTTATAGAATTAAGGTAGGAACGATGCAGACCCTGAAATCCTCCCTTTCTGTTTTTTTCTTTTTATATTATTAGTAAGTTCTAGCGAGCGTATTCCTTTCCTTACCCCTTATATATTACTATAACTACTATTATCTAACTAGCGAGTTATAGCTAAGGTAGCTAAGATAGCTATATATAATATTAATATAGAGATTAGTAGTCTTGCTAAGCTAAGAAGTATAGCGAGATTAACTAGATTAGTAACTAGAGACTAATAAACCCCTTATTATTATAGCCCTAAGTACTAAGAGTAACGTGCTAACCTTTAAGAGATACTAATATCATAAAGCTATAAATTCTTCTAAGATAAGAGCGTTATTAGGAAGACCTTTCTATATTAAGTAATAGGACTTAAAGTAGATCTATAATAGCTTAGAGTAATAAGATTAAGGTCGCTAGACCTTTCCTATATTTATTTAGTTATTTAGTTTATACTATTTCCTTTTTTACTTTATTTAAAGAAAGTTATAACTACCTATTTTATCTTTTTATTTAAAGGATATTATAATAATAACTTTATTTTATTAACTAGAAGACTCTATTACTTTAATTATATAATAGTAACTTTAATATTTATAGACCTATAAGTATTATATCTTCTTCTTCCTTAGCTAACTTAGATACTAGATCCTCTTTTAATAAGGGGAAATAGCCTAAAGAGAGATTTATAAGAGCTTCGTTTAGCGAGATATAACCTTATGCTATAGGATAGCTAGCCTCTAATAATAGTATAGATAGGTCTATGAATCCTACCTCTAGGATAGGAATAATACCCTTAAGTACTCTATATTCCCCTAAAGGAAGTTATATTAATTAGGATATTATAGCCCTTGCTAATCTCCTTATAAGACGCCTTATTATTATAGTAATAACTCCCTATTTAACTAGAGCGCCTAAGTTTATTAGTACTAATATCTTAGACTCTATTACTAATTATAGAAGCCTTTTAAAACTTTGCTATAAGACTAATAATAATATAAAGAAGGAGGTCTAAATATATAGCTCTAGTAATTATTAAGATATAGTAAAATCTTATATTAGTAAAGCTAAGACCTAGAAGGAAGCTAAGGAGAAATTTTTATATTAGTTCGGATTTATAGACCTAAAGTCTTATTAGGACCCTAATAAGGACCTTTAGAACCTAGTTATAAGATCTTATATTAAGGATAATAACCCTTCCTAGGTTATAGCGTTAATTACTACTATTTAATAGCTTTAATAGAGAGCTATCTAATATAGAGACCTAGAACTTACTAATACTAAGCTTATTTATATTACTTATTACTACTTTTTAAAGAGAGGTATAATAGCTAGAACCTAGAGCTTTAACTAGGTGAATTTATTATAGTCTTTTTGCGAAGGGGCTGCGGCGTAATTCCGAACTTAATAACCTAGAGTTTTAGCTACTAGCCTACTAAGGTTATTTTAAAGTAGTAGGTTATAGTAAAAGACGCCCTAATTAAATAGTCTACTATCTACTAGGAACTTTAGTAGTTATCTAGCCTTATTAAGCTTAAACTAATAATAATACCTTAAGTCCCTATAAAGATAATTCTAATAAGGTAGAGGGCTAAAGCTAAGGAACCCTCTATAGCCTAGACTACTAGCTTAATTATTAACTCTCTTATAGAGAACTTTAGGACTCTAAATATTAATAGGGCTAATTATAAGATAGATATCTTAATTTTTACTAAGGGAGTTACTAGCTAAGGAGATAATACTTTTAATCTAAATACTATAGAAGCTACTAAACCTTATAAATAATAATCTTAGGATTATTTATAAACTTAATACTAATAATAGTAATACTTTTACTTATAAGCTAGATATAGAGATTACTAAGGAGGATATTAGTAATACTAGGGATTTAGAAGAAGTAGAGTAAGAGGAGGCTATAGAGGTTTCTAGTAAGATAGACTACTATAGTATATACCTTTCTAAGCTATAGGGGCCTGCTAGTTTTATAGCGCTATTAACTATATTATTATTAGCTACGTTAAGTATCTTAAGGCTAGCTAGAATAGGGTCTACTACTATATATTACCCTACTACTTTATTAGCACCCTAGATATAAGTACTAAGGTTAAGACGGGTATTATTAATAAAGGCTATAACTATAAATTAACTAATAGCTAGATAGTTTTAAAGTATATCCTAATTAACAATAATACCTTTATATACTATATAATTATTATAAGTAAGTTAGTAGAAAAGTAGTAGCTAAAGCTTCTAGAGGAGGTTATAAGAGTTATTAATTATAATAAGATATGCCCTAAACTATCTATTAGCTTTATAAATTTAATAAAAAATACTATATAGTTATATAACTTTATAGATATAACGTTTTTTAGCTTTAACCTAAAGAACTAATATATTAACTTAGTAAAAGATATTACTACTATAGAAAGAGGGAAAGCTAGAGGGTATTATATAGAACCTTATAATACTTATTATTACTAGTCTCCTTAGATAATAGACCTACTTATAATTCAAGACTCTATTATTTAAATTACTTAGAGAGTTATAAAGCTACTAGATAATAAGGAAGAAGCTAAAGATATTATACTACTAGACGCTCCTAAGGAATAAGTTAAGTAGTAGAAATAGAATAAATAAGATAAGCCTTAAATTTAATATAATAATTTATAAACTAGCTATACTCTTACTCTTAAACTATATAATAAGAGAGTAAATAGAAAAGTAGCTATCCCTAATGCTTTCCTTTATTAGAACTAGCCTAATTAGGATAGAATAGTAAATAATACTACTAAAGCTATAATCAATACGTATAAAGATAAATATAACTTAAAAGCATAAGAGGTCTTTATTCCTACTAGTATAACGCTCCTAGATTAATTTAATAAGATAGGAGTTGATAATAGGGAACTATAAGAATAGATAGATTAATAGAATAATAATAAGAACTATTCTAAAGGCTAAGCGACTTTAGCTACTATCTCTATAGACTTACCTAAGGATTTATAGACTAAGGTAATTTAATTTAATTCTATATACAATTAATCCTATTTTTAAAATAAGCGCTATAATAGAAGATTAGGATTTAGTATTACTTTTACTACTAAGATATATTACTATCCTAGACTTTGTTATAACCTACTAGTAGATTACTATTCCCCTTCGTAGCCTTATAACTATACTAATTAGAGGGATTATTAATAGTAGCTCTACTATTAACCTTACTAGTAAAAGTTATATTAGGTGCTTAGGCTTATAGAGCGATATAGCTAAGATAAATATAAGGATCCATAGGATTACTAATAGAGAGCAGAGGACCTAGTTCGTAGGTATAATTATAGATAATATTTATATTAGTAGTAATTAGATTTTAGATATTAGTTTTTTTATTTTCCCTAAAAGTACTTATAATAAAGACCTAGTACTAGGAGCTCCCTTTATTTTAAAGACTTAAATAACGCTAGATTATATATAGAACTAAATTATTAGAGTCCTTTAGTCTAGGAATATTAAGATTAATATCCTATTATTATTTTATATAAGAGACTTAATTACTCGCTTCTTAGAAATTATTACTAAAATAGACTACTTTATTTCTTTTTAGCGTTAATATACCCTCTTATCTCCAGAGGCTATTACTAATAGACTTAATATAGTAATAAGCTTAGACTTTATAGGAGATAATTAGTAAGTTAATAACGCTAAGGATAAGGAAGAGCTACATATAATACTAGGGAGTATAAGGATATACTAGGATATTAAAGCGATTTAATAAGCTTTTAAAAGCTCTTATAACCTACTAGATAAAGTTAAGTAATAATTAGACCTAGATAAGGAAGTTATTACTATTTTTAAAGAGTTTAGATTAATTTTTAATAGAATCCTAGAGACTATAATCTATAACGAAGTTACTCCTAAACTTAATAAGATCTACGAAGCGATTATAAGTATAGGGTATATAGTAGGATATAATAGCTATAGTATTAATTATTAATATTATATTTATAGACCTAGGAAAAGAATATTAAAGAAGGATATACCTAGGAGGAAGTATAAGTTAGTATATTAGAGAGGTATTAAAGTTATTATAGCTATAGATACTACTTTCTCCTATAATAATATAAACCTATACTAATAATGCTTATATTACTAATAGAAGATATTAATATAATATATAAGATAAGAAATAAGAAGACTTAACCTATTAATAACGCTATATTAAATAGTTTAACCCTAGATAGAGACCTAGAGTAGAAGTTAAAGGCGTAGGTAAAGGCTAAGAAGAGTATAATACTAGATCCTAGCGCCCTATTTATAGGCCTAATTATATTAAAGTTTTTAATAATTAAATAAGGACTAAGGCTTATAAGAGCTTAATAAGAAACTATTCTAAAGACTATTAATTATCTATAGCCTAAAGAAAATAAGCTCTTTTTAGCTATTCTTATTAGAAGAGAGAAGGCTTTAGCCTAGGAATTTAAGAATTATAGCTCTATATACCCTTCTATTATACCTCTAGAGATAATTTAAATAATTTTATATAAGGCGTAATAAGTAAAAAGAATCCTAATATTAAGAGAACTAGAGTAGGATATTATTATAATTCTAAAGGATAGACTAAAGAAGGGAATCCTTAAGTAAAGTTATATAGCTTATTATAATCTATTCTTCCTTATATAAAAGAAAGATAGTAAGATAAGGCTTATTAACTTAGCGATTAAGATAAATATAGTTATACTATAAGATATAGTATTACCCCCTTTAGTAAATAATCCTTTAGAGGACTTCGCTATATATTAACTATTATTACTACTAGACTTCTTCTTAGGATATAACTAAGTCCCCTTAGACCCTATAAATAAAGACTTAATAATGTTTATATTACCTATTAGACTACTATAGATATATATATTACCTTAAGGGGTAATAAACTTAGTTACTTTGTTTATATAGGTTATAATTAGAATTCTATATAACCTTATCCCTAGCTATTATAAAGCCTTCCTTAATAATATTACTATTAAAAGACTAACTTTATAATATAATAAAGAAGAGATTAAGTCTTATCTAGGGATTTATAGATTTATTTTAGAATATTTATAGAATATTAATATAGTCCTAGTTAATTTAGAGCTAGTAGAGTATATAGTAGTAGTAGCTAAGTTATAATAAGCCTAGGAAGTAGTAATAATTATTAGCGATATTTATAGTATTAATAGGTATTATCTAGAGGAAGTAAAGATAGTTAAGATCTATAAATAGGCTACTTATACTAATTTTATAGAGTTAAAGGCTTTCCTTAGGGTTATAATATTCTATAGATCCTAGGTAAAGGATTACTCTACTATTATAAAGCTACTTACTAACTTACTTAAGAAGGATACCTTATTTAGCTAGGAAGAGAAGTAATAAATAGCTATAGATATTTTAAAGATAATACTTATAAGGGCTCTAATCCTTATTACTATAGATTATAATACTAGAGGAGGAGATATTAACCTTATAGTTAATACTAGTAATATAGGATAGGGTAGAGTCCTAGGATAATTTATTAATAACTAGTATATAGTCTCTCGCGTTAAGAGTAGTACTTAGTTAGGACTAAAGCTATTATATAATATTAGGAAATAGGAATTATATAGTATTCTAAAGGCTTGAAAGAGGGTATATAACTATTTATATAGATAATACTTTATCCTAGAGATAAATACTTAGATATTAGTTATATAACTTAATAGAGCAGCTATAGACCTCCTAGGAGCTCTTATTATTTACTAGATTATATAGATTTAAATATTTAACTTTTAAGTATAATATATCTATAGTACTTAGAATATAGTAGTAGATAGCTTATTATAAAAGCCCCGGGGACTTTCTAATATTACTAATAAGGAAGCTAAGGGGGAGGTTAACTCCTAGATTAATTTATATATTTTCCTTATAGATATAGAAGCTAGTTTCTTTCTTAATTAAGCTTAATATTATAATAATAAGTAATATATAGAGGAGGTCCTAGTAGGAAATATAGAGGTTATTAGTAATACAATAAATATCCTAGATATACTTCTTAATAATTTATAAACCTATTTAATATATTCTTAATAAATTACTTACGATTTAATAATATAGAGATACCCTCTAGGAATTTAATTAGTAAGGGACTATAACTTTAAGACTAGAGCGTTAAATTATTATATTTAGAACTACTTACTTTTTACTAGACTAATGAATTAAAAGCTAATACTATAATAAGTTATTAATAATCCTAAGTAGTAGAAGAAGCTAATTATAAAAGCTTATAAAGAGAGTAGTTATTAAAATAAGTAAGCTATAGCTAGAAGACTATCTAATTACTATATCTAGGCTAGTATATATTTAGAGATTAGTAAATCCCTAAAATATTACTCTAATTACTAAAAGAGGAGAGCTTAATATATAGATAGTATAAGGACTTATAGCTCCCTAAAGGGATTACGTTTTACTAGGATCTTATTAGACGTATAGAGAGTAAGTAAGTAGTACTTTATTAAGATAAGGGATTTACTAATAAGATAGCCTAAAGCCTACTAGCTTAGGAGAGCAACTTTAGCTAAGATTACTAAGTTTATCTAAGAAGAGGTTATCTACTATAATAAATTATATAGCAAACTCGTTATTAATAGAGGCCTAGAGAATAAGGATATTATTATTAAGTTTAATAGGAAGTATAGTATAAGGAGGAAGGTAATATTTATATATAACCTAAGGTCTAATAGAGTAGTTAAGACTAGTTATTAGCTAATTACTTATATATTATTAATATAGACTAGAGGATAGAGAGATATTAACCCTTAACTATACCTTCCTGCTACCCTATTTATAAAATAATCGAGCGTTTATACTTAAACTAGCTTTAGCCCTTTCTATCTTTTATATAGATTTAAGCCTATTACTCCTATTAAGACCCTAATACTAACCTAAAGGGTTCTTAATTAGGATTTAGTAATAATAAAGGAAGAGGAGGTTTAAATATAACTATAAGCCTTTTTATAACTTAATAAAAATAGAAGATAAGCTAAAAGGATAATTAATAGTTAATATAAGAAAATAATAGAATACTATAATAATTAATATAAGAGGATTATATAGAAGGAGAGGCTAGAGGTAGGTGATTTAGTACTAGTAATTAATATTAAGGGTTCTATTAATAAGTTATTTATTAAAAGGCTTAACTACTAATAGTAAGGTCCCTTCTATCTTTTATTATAAGCTCTAAACGCTCTATTATATTAATTAGTAATATTAATAGGTAATAAGGTTATTAGAAAGACGTTTAGTAAAAATTAACTTTATAATTTTATTTAAACTCCTAAAAGATATTAGGAATTAAGTAATTTAGATATTTATAGATCTAATTTAAAAATAAACCTAATAAAGGTCTTCTTAGCGCTAGGGAATAAAGAGTATAATAATTATATACCTAAGGACAAGGAGGAGGAACTTATAATACCTAGGGAAAGTAATTAAGAGAAAGAGGAGGATTTATTATAATTAGTAGTATAATTAAAATAGTATTTAAAGGATTTAAAAAAAGTAATTAAATCTTTAAAAGTTAAATAATAACTAGTTATTAAGATTCCTAAGATAATAAGAGAGAAAAAAAAGGAGTATATTAAGATAGAGGATCTAGAGAATATATAAGGTTTCTTTTATTATAACTTATTTTAATTTTTCTTTTTAGACTTATTTTTATTTTCTTTTCTTTTTATCTCTTAGTTTAAAAGTTTAAGATTCTAGGGATAATATTCCTTAACTTTAGGGATAAGGGTAAGAGATAGTATTAATAACTCCCTATTTATTTAAAGTACGCCTCTTTATTACTATTTAATATAATAATAGCTTAGATAACTTTAAGATCTATTGGTAGTTATAATAGGGTTATTAAGCCTAGGAAAGTATAAGATCCTTAACCTTCTAGTAATAATACTAAAGCCCCCCCCCTTGCTAAACGAATATAAAATTAATAACCTAAAGATAAGAGAGAAGAAGAGAAGGGGAAAGAGGGTATTAAAATCGTAGTTATTAGCCCCTAGGGGGGATATTAATAGACCCTTCTTACCCCCCCCCCCCCCTTTTCTTAGAAAAGATTATTACTAATATTAGATTACTTACTGTAAGAATAGGTATATAAGTAG